>CM042439.1:5949132-5964132 GCA_023631565.1 Gymnocephalus cernua | reverse complement strand
ATTTGGGAACTTTTGGTTTAGTATACTACTTTGTTACCAGAGTAGCAGAATAGAAAACGCCACACATTTGTTGGTGTGAAAAGACACAAAAAAATGCTATTTTAATATGTGATCTTATGTTAAAGTTAGGATGGTCAAGTAGGTTTCATCAATGTCGTCCAAACTTAAATCTCACATAGCAGTCAGCCCCGGATTGCAATTTTGCATTTTTTGTTTGGTGAGATATGAACTGATCCTGAAACAGTTATTTATATATATATATATATATATATATATATATATATATATATATATAGGATAGATAGATAGATTAGGGCTGTCAATCGATTAAAAAATGTAATCGAATTCTCTCTCTCTCTCTCTCTCTCTCTCTCTCTCTCTCTCTCTCTCTCTCTCTCTCTCTCTCTCGATATCAACTGTCAACTCCCTGGTGAGGAGACTCTCACACAAGACTCTTATCATTATTTTTTTTTTTTTACTAGGATTTAGTCTGTACCAAATCAAACCTTGGACTATTCCTGCTCTGCACAGAAATCAATTGTATTTTTCACTGTTTACAGTCTACAGCCATGCTAGCGGATTTAAGCTAAATTTTAACATGCTCACTTTGACAATGATAATATGCCAATGAAGGTAATGTTTTGTAGGTTTTCGATCTTATTTTAGCATGTTAGCATGCTAATATTTGGTAATGAGCACTCAACACAAAGTATGATCAGAATTTTATTAGTTATTTGGTCATACAGCAAAGTATTGGACGAATTGAAATTGTTAGATGAAAATTACATCTACACGTTATCATGGCAGTACATTCAATGTGGCCAATGTAAAGCCACACTGCTTGCATGGCTAAAAGCATGCACAACACCCTGCCAAGCCAGGGGTACACCGAAAATTGTGGCAAATGCAAAACCCCCTTTGACCCTACAAAACCTCTTGAACATGAACAGCTGCTTAAATTGAGTTGTGGTACTACTTGATCATTCAGGAGACGTTCTGTCAGACATGGAGGGTAAAACGGAGGGCTTGTCTCCTGTCAATCAATGCAGCGTGAGACGAACATCTCTGTCAAAAATCAACTTTACCCCCCTCCCACCGTGCCACCGCGCTCTCATTTTGACATCTGTGTTAAACAAGGCCTCAGACAAATCCTCCCACTGCAGGCTTAGAGCAGCTACCTGGGGAAATCACAGCTGTCTGGGTGTGTGATTGTGTGTACACGTGTCATACATATCCATGATGCCACTGCTCTTCTGCCAACATGCAAGAATGGGTGTGTGTATGTTAGCAGCATCCGATATGCTTTGGTGTACCGACTCCTGGGGGTAATTGACAGACTCAGGCTCCCTTGTTTAGACTGGTCTCATGGGGGGCAGTTAGGCTGCCTGCGCTCAGACTGTGGACTGTGGACCTCCACTCATGGAGAATGCATAGAGAGATCTCTGGTGTATCTGCGGATTAGCTGCATTGTAAAGGGCAAGGGGGCAAATAAGGCCACGGCAGGTGGAGTTATTTGTCATGGTTTAAGTGTGTGTGTTTGTAGATTCTACAAACTGCACTGAGTAGTCGAGGTAGAAATAGTAGCAGTAATTATTGCTGGACTGCAAATTTTAAAATAAAGTCATGAGTAATAAATGATATTTCCTTTGAAGTTGGGTGCCGACTGATATGTATGTCAAGGTTAATTGCAGCAACAATGTTCTTCTTCTGAACTGGACTTTGAGCTGATTGGTAAGTTGAACCTCTGGTAAGATGCAATTGGTGGTACACAGCTAGTTTAGGATGCTGATAATTAATTTAATGCAAATTGAGGTACGTTAATATGATAAATAAGGCATATAAGGCATGTACTTATTGTACAGTCCTTGTAAAAGTAGTAGCAAGAATGAACACAATGTGTTTGCAGGTGTATATGTATGTGTGCATATGTGTGTATATATATGACAGGTTTGCTGTATTATATCTGGAGATATGATGTAGCATACACTGTTTGAGTGCATGAGTGACATATGGTATATGTGTTATATAACATTGGCTATTATACACTTATTTTAACATTATAATCAAATGTGGTATGTGATATAGTTATGATTATTTATTCTAAATGATAATCAGCAGAATCATAATGCAATATTGTTTAATATATTTTTCATATATATCTTATGTAGTCTTTACTTACCAGATGGGGTATAGGTTTAATAAATAGGACAATGACTAGGGGCAGATATGGGGGATGTGACATCGCGGCTACTTTCAGTTGAATTTCTCCTGCTCTTTCTTTGAAATTGTGGGAAAATATTGAAGGTAAATCACTCCTAAATGGAAATACAGGAGCATAAATGGCATATCCTCAATGGTAGTTAATGTAAACATTGTTGAAAATACTGATAATACTGAATTTTGTATCAATATCATAGTGTAGCAGCAAAATTATCAGTATGAAATAATCAAAGAGGTCAGTGTAGGTTGGCTCATGTTTGTGGTTAGATCCCTGACTCCTCGTCCACATGTCGAAGTGTCCTCTAAAATTTAAGTCAATTTGGACAAAATGCAACAACAACAAAATAGCAGTGGAAATATTGTCCTCGTTAGCATCGTACTTAATTGGTCCCATAAACACAAATTCAGAAAACAAAAGAAGAGCACAACACCAAACAGAAAATATTTGTCTTGTCCCGTTCTTCTTCTCTCTGCAGCTATTTCCTCGGTGAAGCTTCCCACCCACAGGCAGGGCAGACATGACCCAACTTGCGGCAGCGCTGACTTGGTGGGTCTCTGCCTGCGGTGGCAGCATTAACAAACACTGCCTCTCATCCAGAACATCAAACAGGGCAGGACCTCCAGGAGGAACCAGGGGAGAGGTTGCTGAGTTTTATGGATGTTGAGTTTGATAATGTTAAAAATAACATTTGATGAGCACTTGTACCCACAATGACTCTCAGCATGATGTTTATTTTCATAACGTGGTGTACTCATTGAGTCATACAGGGCTAATTTATACAGCCTTGATTCTAGTAGTAGTAGTAGTAGTAGTAGTAGTAAACCCCCCCCCCCACAACAATACATGACACCAAGTATCTCTACATTATAAAATAGTAAAGTGCAGTATCATTAGCACCAGTGGGCTATCAATAGTAAAGTGCAACATCATCGATGTCATTTTAATATTATACCAATGTGCAGTATTAGCACACCGAAAGGATCAAGTTATTTTCCTTAACTTATTTAGTGTAATGCTGGTAGGAATAAATGATTTGCGAGCCCGGTTGGTTTTGGCTCCTTACAGGGGGTTGAGACGTTCTGCTATCTCCATAGTAATGCTTGCAATTGTGATTTAGTTTAATATTCATTTGAAGTGACTGTAGTTTTATTTACCTCTGATACAAGACTGATACTGGACAATTCTGCGACTCTTTAACTTACGTCCAGTGCCAACACAGACACAAACCTTCAGTGGTTTGGTGGTACACAAAAACATGAGACCTCACACAACTCTCTGCTCCCCTAAAACATGACACCAAACATAACCAAAGAGACACAAGACACAATTATACAAAACAGTAACTGAATTCACAAAACCTCACCTAACCCGCTGACAGAGCAGGAGAGCGATGCATTATTATTATTACTATCATCTCATGCTTTACTGGATTCTACATTTGCAAAACAATGTGGTGATTGTGTGATATACGACATGTTGTCAGTGATGTTAACCAGGCGTGAGAGATCACACAGGAGGTGTTTATTTTCTCTGTCTGAGCCTGGCAGTCACGACTGGGTTTACTGAAACTCCTTAAGCAGAACACGCTCTCATTAGATAGCTGTGATGAATTGATTATGATCTGACAGTGTGAAAGACGAGTGAGCCATCATCTAAAAGGAGATTAAGCAGGTTTTTTAAACCTTAAAGTGCTGCCCACAGATTTGGATGTCTGATTCCCAATTATGTTACAAACAAAGGAATTTATGGCAATGGGATGCATTTTGGGTTAAAATGTCCCTTGACTGATCATTTTCTCTATCCATTTTTCTGTCACAAATAGTAGATCATCTGTCCCAAAGAGTCAAAAGCCAAATAACAGCACATAACCATACAGTCCTAAATCATAAAATGTTTAAATTTGTTTTTATAAATAGCTGTATTGTGTGGCTAATAATGGCAGCAAATAAATAGAAACACCTTTTGTAACATATTTGTTAATGGCCACAGTTCAAAGTTCAGTTTTGATTTAAGTAGGATTTTTGGTTGTAGAACCATTTTATTTACATTGTAAACAAGTTATAGAGCAAAAATGTCCCCTCACTAATTTTTGGTCAAATTTGATAGAGAGCCTGTTAATTCCAAGGTCACATATGGTTTCAGGTAAATGCGAATATACTATTCTCCGAACCTTAACACACACAATGATACTCAGTAATTTAGGTAACATATACTGTAGTTATATTCTGAACTATACAATAAGTGTGAAAACACAAAAAATAAAGCAACCCTTGGGACTGTTTTTTACATCCAAGACAGACTCGATCCAATCAGGCATGGACTAAATACAAGTGAACACTTGAAGAGGCTTTACATGTTCAGTGTATTCATACACAAACACATATTCTCTTCTGCATGTCATAAAGCTTTGTCATTTGATTGTACACTGTGGCATTGTACTGTAATACCCAACATGACGCGGCGGTTTCTGTCTAAAGGCCACATGTTGACAAACCCAAAGCCTGTGGGTGTGGTCGCCTACGCTCCAGATGGCTGTTTTGTTGGTATTTTGGCTAGTTGACAATTTGATGGCCTGATTGACGGTTTGGTTTGTCTGTGGAGCTAATTGGCTGTTTCCATTGGATGCCTGCTGTGTTTCTCTTTGCTTCAGATGACCGTTTTTACTTTTATTATTATTTATTATTTTGTGTCAGTATAGTTTGGTTGGCTGTTTTCTTTAAATCACTGTTTAGGTTGGCAAGTTAGCTGATATGTTTTGGTAGATTTTATTTTGTTGGTTCATAGCCAATAATAATGTCCAAACTACTAAAATAATACAGTGATTGTAAAACAACAACAGCAACATTTTATTTTATGATGCTTTTTCGGTGGTGGCTGCAAGAATTGAACTGTAGAACTCAACTGAATAAAACCCCTGATGTTGTCATTACAAATACACAATATAGAATCTCAGAAATATTTTGGCTTCCTTTAATGAGTGACTTGGTGAGAAGTTTTCACCCATTAATATCTTCAATTCCTTCTTAAATTTTCTATTTTTAGTAGCTTTGACAAAGGAAAAGATCATCATAATCCACAGTGTCTGTATCGGCTTCTTCCAAAAATGCTTTGTGCATCATTTTACAAACATTTCCTTAATTTATCCCACCATATTTAGTATCTTTGGGACCGTTGGGTTCTCCACTAGAATTTGAAAAAAGTCTTGTATGTTTAAATAATGTTTGGCTGCACAACAGAAATTGTACTGACTGACCCATCGGGACTAGGTGCTGCGTGTTAAGCAGTTAAGTTGCTAAGTATGTTGCCACAAATGAGGGTTTGCTGGCTCTGCCAATGATGACGATGAGCAAAAACCCAAACTACCAGGCGTCAACTTCAACCAACGTTTATGTATTCTGTTGGCCAGTTGGCCATTTTGTACGTTGTCTGGTTAACTATTTGGTGGAGTGGTTGGCTAGTAAGTCGGTTGGTCTTTTGGCTCTTTGGTTAGTTGATTGACCACAGACAACACAACTGCCTTCAGGCAATGAGGACTTTAAAACACGAGCTACAGTTGGCCCTGGTGATGTGAACCACATCTGGTTATACACAGGAAAACCAAACCATAAGCAGCCAAGCAAAATAATACACAAACGTAATTTGTAATCTCTGTCAACATACACAGGAGACTAGATAATGTTTTATGATCTGGATGCTTATTGGCTTGCTTATCCCCTCCTCCTGAAGAGGAAAGAGAGAAAGCGGAGGAGAAGGAAAGACAGATGTTGTTTAAAAAGTATAATCCTCAGGTCTGTGACGGCGTATGTGGCTCTGCTATGAGTCTCAGTTCAGGCTGTAACAATATATGGCAGCTTCATTAAGGCTCAGCCGCAGACATCTTTTTATTTGGTTTTATTCTTTGTTGTTGTTTGTTGATGTCGCATTCCTGCCAGTAAAACAACAGTGACTGAATAAGATTGAAATAAATAAATTAAGCAAGAATTAACTGAAACTGCCACTATTGAATTTTATTACACACACACACACACACACACACACACACACACACACACACACACACACACACACACACACACACACACACACACACACACACACACACACACACACATACACACACACACACTCTATCTATACATATAAATACCCAACCAAACAGATATTTCAAGGTAAGGGAAATAAAAAAAAACACCTTGTGAGGGTCACTAATTGTGAATAGTGATAAAAAATACATTACAGTTTTTTTCAATTGTTTACACGCAATTTTGAAAACCGGGTTCTTTTTTTCAAAATATAATCACAATTATCCAAACACCACACTCAATTTGCATAATTCCTAGATTGTTTGCAAAATGACACACTTCAGTCAAAACATACACACTTCAGTCAAAACATATACACATATTTGTGAAAATGCTATTTGTTTTCATTTAACCAACACAGTCCTCAATGATCAGACACTATTGCAGCCAGTTTCACACTGCTGTGATAAATGAAAAACACATTTGTTAAAAAAGTAATTTTAGGAAATAGCATGTGCTAGATTTTTGGCCAGACATTGTTATGTAAAGGATAATTTAGATGACAAAAAAATAGTGACAAACCCACAACATTCTTCATGATTAGTTTGAGATATAGGGAGAATGTACACAAATAGGCCTACTATAAACTTACCAAGCACTGCACAACACTGATGCTGCAGACTGAATATTTCAAGTATTTATTTCAATACTTACAGTATTTCTTACCATAATCAGTTACAGTAATCAACCAACAATGAAATCAATGAAACAAATAAAATCTGTAGACAAATAAAAATTACTACATGAAGTACATACACTTTGACTCTGACTTTGAATACTGTAACTGCTGCCTTTTATAACACACCTGAGTGCTGCGTTTTCAAATTAGCAAATGTGTGTTTCCACACCTGGTGGATGTGCTTATCCAATTCGTTCATTGGTGTGGTCATTGGCAATCCGGGGCTTTGTAATGACAAGAAAGTAACCTCACAATCCTTATCTGTGTCTAAGGTGTGAACATGTGTGTAGAGTTTTACAAATCACTGTGTGTAATGTTTTGCAAAAAGGGTGAAGCAGACATTGTGTGTAATGTTGTGCAAATCTGTGGAGGTGTTTTGGTCATTGGAGTAGAATCTTGCAAATTGTGTGGAAATTTTTATTTTAGTGTGTAAACAATCGTAAAAAACTGTAACACGACTTACTATTACTCAGAGTGTGAGATATTTGGGTGTTGGAGAGAGAACATTGCAACAATTTCTTGCTGAAAACCATATTTAGTTGAGATCAATTTGACAACACATTTTTATAGATCAGCAAAAAGAATCCCTTCCTGTTCATGCATACACGTTTGCTTTCATTTTTTTAGTCAATTAGTTCCTAATTTAAAGAGTTTCAATCGATATTTGCTGCTTGGATCGCTTTATATAATATAGCACACAGGTGAGTCAAACATGTTACTCAGCAAACCAGAAAAGAGACTCACCATCAGTTATGACTAAGACTCATCTCGGTAAGCCAACATTTCATGGATCATCAGCAGCCTCTTTTGTTGATCCAACATCAGTCATGAAGTTCATGGGTGGATTGCTGTCAATCGCCACTGTGTAGCTTTAGCTGCTACCATAAGCACAACAGAAAAGCTAACACATTTACTGTAGTCATGTAAAGGCTGATATGACATCAAGTAGTGAGAAAAAACTAGTTAAACACAAGACTACAGTTCTTATACTGAAAGATTTCAGATGGCCTCCCAAAATCATTAAAATATCTATTTTATGAGTACTTTGGCAAAAATGTCACTGCTAAACTAATAGGCCTCCCAATTTGTTGGGCAAAATCTCATTCAGCATGCAAGATAAAAACAGCTGTATTAATTAGACAATGCCTCATTCATCATCATCAGACCATCTTAACATTGTTTGTGTTCACCCTTACATTTCAATCATTATTGCAAAATAAAACCACTGTTATCAAATGATACTGTCAAACAATAAGTACTTCTCATAAAAGTAGAGTATGCAATTATACAGTTTTTATAGCAAGGGGATAATGTGCAACTTAAGTATCAAGTATTTGAAATAATGTAGAGAGAAATCCACCTTGAAAAACCTTCATTTGAAATATCATACATTTAAAGTGTAACTATTAAGCTTTTTCATATTTCTGTCACATCTATGTCAAAATGATGGATTTTCATGTTAAACGTGGCCAAAACCAAAACAAATTCAAAGAATGAGGTAAACGTATGTTAGAGAAATCCCTGTGACCTAAAACGTTTCCAAAAAAAGATTTCCAACTGAACGCTCCGGTTTCAACAGTTATTTCTACTGGGCAGGGGCGATTCTAGGATCAGACCTTTAGGGGAGCTCAGCCCCTAATGAGAATGTGACACGGATACAGTGCCTTGCAAAAGTGTTAACTCCCCCTGCTAAATCACTATTTTCTCTGGATAACAATGAACATAATTGGCCAAAACTACGTTTCTGTTAACCCTTTCCTTGACTGGGTTACAGGTGCATAGCATCGGTGACAGACACACAGGATATTCAACCTGTTTCAAGGCCTTTGAACCTGTTATAGTTTGTCCTCTGTCACTAACGGATACGTTTGCAAACTCTAACTTGAAGCACCAAAATTGATTTCAGAATTTAAAAAAATTAAATAAAACAAATTTGTTTTTTATTATAATTTTTAGAGGGGGTCTTGAGCCCCTCTAAAAAGGGTCTAACATCGCCAATGCTACTCGGTTTAGAAGCCCTTATCATATCTTAAATCTCATTTTGACGGTAGAAAATGCTGCTATATTCTTAGTGTCCACTGCCAACATCAGTTGCTAATGCTAATGCCTGATAGCTGTAATGTTTGCGGCCAATTTTGGTAATTTCTCCCCAATTTTGGGTCACACAGCGGAAACAACACAGCGGAGAATCAGAGATTCGCGCTGGCCAATCAGACCAGACTAGGATTTTTCAGAAGGGGAGCTTAAAGAGACAGGTGCTCCAACAGAGCCTCTCATACAGAGAATGAATATAGGTGCAGCAGCCATGGGCAGTATGAGAAAAATAAATAAAGTGTCTGAAATAAATAGTGTCTGAATATTAAAGCATGTAAACATCTTCTAGTAGAATCACAAAACCATAGAACCGGAAAATGCTATTTAATAGGTCCACTTTAAAATAACTATTTAATCAAACGTGCAGTGTTGTTGAGGGAATTGCTCAAGCAATGTGCAGCACACTTCTTAAAAATAGTTTTTCCCACAGTATATATGTATATACAATATTAATTTAATAAATGTAGGAAGCCCAGGTCTGCAATCCCTAAAAATCTGAACTTTATAATTACAATGTTTGTGTTTAGCCTGTCTTCTGAAACCTGGCAGCAGTATTGTCAGACATTTCATTGTTGCTATTGAGCAAACCACTCATCCATTAATCTTACGATTCTCAATCAAATGTTTGTTCAAACAGAATACAGGATGAAGGTGTGTGTAGTCTGGGTGTTATTTCCTGTCCTATTGTGTGTTGTCATACTGCGAAATGGTGGGAACCATCTCAAACACTCAGTCATCTTTTCACAGGAGTGTTTGTCTGTGTTTCTGTGTGTCTGGCTGGCTGTGGTTTCGCACGCAAACTAGTTCCTGCTTGCCTTGCGGCTACATCTGAAGTTAGGAGTGTGGGTGTGTGCGAAATGTGTACACGTGTATGTGTGTGGTATGAGGTCTCAAAGCGTCAATCAAATTTAAATCCAGAGATAAAAGGAAGGGGATGCCCTTCCCTGTCTTTTGATTATAGTGTTTGTGGTGAAGGAGTCAGGAAACTCAGATGCTAATGTAGCGTACAGTAGCCACTGTTCCGCCTACGTGGTCAGGTAGACAATATAATTCCTTCGTTGGCAGCTGAGTCTCATGCTTAATTAATCATTTGAGAGAGAGAGAGAGAGAGAGAGAGAGAGAGAGAGATTTTCATTGTTTTATAGCTATCGTTTAGTGTGATGGTGCCATGGGCGAGGATAGGGGGTTAATTGTAGGGGGGGGCAGTTGCCACGGTAACACAGGTATATAGTATATTGTTTAAAGTAGAAGGGAGAGGCTGAAGGCAGACAGGTTAATCCTCTCCAGGCAACCAATTACAGACTTCCATCTCCCATCCTTCCTCCCCCATTTAATCTCACTGACTCACCCTCACACTCCTTACCCTCCTCTCTACCTGACTTTTATCCCAGCCAAACCAAAAAGGAAAAAAATACTTTTCTCAATACTCGTTTCCAATGAAAAAGGGGATAACGACTAATTTTTCCAATTTTCGATTTTGTGCTCAAATGAAAAATGGAAAAAAACAGATAACGAGCATTTCATCCAATTTTAATATTTTCAACTGATGCAAATTGCGTGACCTGGCGTGATCTCTACGAGGACGCTAAAGCAAACTATTAAAAAAGAATCAATAAAAAAATAAATCTGAAAACACACAGTGGAACACACTTAGACTCTAACATATTTATATAAAGTGATTCATTGGGTTAAACGACTTCTTTGTTACAACACTACTGGAACTGTTTGGATCACATCAGCTGTGCTGGTGACTCGGCACTTTGTTAAAAATAGCTGCTACATGTGAAGTTTCTGGATGTAAAGAAGCTAAATCTGTGGATAGAAAATATTTTTATCAGCAGATATCTTAGTTACAACACGATTAAGCTAGCAGTGTGTGTGTGTGTGTGTGTGTGTGTGTGTGTGTGTGTGTGTGTGTGTACTGTGTATATATATTTTTTTTATTTAACCTTTATCCAGGTAAGTTGATTGAGAACATATTCTCATTTGCAACGACAACCTGTCACATTCACACAGTTCCACGTTCATACCTGGAAGCTGCCCAGTCCAACCACAGTCTGATCTGCTGGCCACTGAGCAGCTCCACTGGAGCGGTTGGGGTTAAGGACCTTGCTCAAGGGCACCTCAGTGGTGGTAATTTGTTAACATCATATTATTGGCACTTCAGTGATGCTTACTAGCCGCATCACTGACTTCGGACAGACATTTCTGAGCATCTCAGGACACCTTAAAGTTACTGCTGCAGCACAGTGGAAATCTTGGTATACGTTGGGCCATCGTAAAAAAGCTGCATAATTATGACCGAAAGAGATCACTTCCGGGTTACGCAATTTGCGTTGGTTGAAAATATCAAAATCGGATGAAACGCTCGTTATCTGTTTTTTTTTCTTCATTTGAGCACAAATTGGGAATTACAAAAAATTTAGTCGTTATCCGTTTTGGTTTTGGAAACAAGTATTGACGATATTTCTTGCTTTTTTTGTTTCATTTTGATAATGTTAGTGAACGTATTGCAGCAACAAGTCCTCCATACAACGATATAGGTTGTTCATTCCTACCCTCTAATATGACCCATAGGAGCGTTTCATAAATTAACGCCGTAGCCGTGGCAGGAAAAGCAACCCACAGGAGCGTTTTCGATCCTCATATCTAAACCATAGACTGTATAAAATGGATCTAAATCAGAGAACGTAATAGTCGCGGTTTTAATCGCGTTATTAATGTTGTGAACAGTCACAGTTTGGTTACATTAGGCACCAGAACTAGAAAAGGATTGTGGTTTGCGGAATCTGTTACGTTACTTAACTTCCGGTTACGCATGTGATGGAGAACGTGACGTAGTTCCGTAAAGTTAAAAGAAAATTAGCTGTTTATTTTTCTTTTCAAACGGGATACAAATCCCGGTCTCCTAGGTGAAAGTCCTGTGTTTGTTTGACCCATCCACGCTCTAATACTTTGTCACCTTACTTCCTGCTTTGCTCCCATCATACTTACAACAGCCACTAGAGGCCGCCACCACAATAAACATAAATATGCGTCGTAATGGCTGCTTGAACCAGCGACTTATGGTGGCGTACAGTCTCTTTTTGCAGATACGTTATGTATGCAGAGTTCGTAACTTGTGTATTTCCTAATTTTTTTTATAAACAAAAAACAATTTAAACTGCATTAATTGTATTTGTTGGAACAAATTAGTGGTAGGCTACATAAATGTAGTTTATAGGAGAGTTGATCTTAAAGTGTCATTGATCTCATAATTTGTTAGGTAATCGAGCTGGTGAACTAATCTTGTTCAGCTGTTATTATCTTATAAAACAATGTGGGGCAGGAGAGGCAATGTACAGGAGCAGACAAGATAGTTTGGAGAGGCTTTGATCTATGGAGCAGCAGAATACCATCTAATCCGCTAATGGGTGGATGCTGACGTTTGTCACACTGAGTACCATTTGACACACACACACACACACACACACACACACACACACACACACACACACACACACACACACACACACACACACACACACACACACACACACACACACAGCAGGTTGTAGAGTCAGGTCTGAGAAAGATTATGCATACATGTGATGAGAAGAATTGTTTATGTATTTTCTCATAATTTAAGGAACAACTGACTTCAACAGTATCATGTTTCCTCATGTGGTTTATCTACTTAATTCTACAGTTTATACATCTTATTTAGTTTAAGCTGAAAGCAACTTTTCATTTTTAGTTGCCGTCTGTTGTTCATCCTTCATTGTGGATGCCATTTCTTAAGGTTTTAAGTTAACTGCATCCAGCTACAATGCCAAAACCACACTTTTTGGTTCTGGGTCATTCATTAATGTGTTTCGCCCAACAGTGTGACACTTAGAAAACAAACCTCTTTATTCTGCAAGTCCCCATGAAGTGCAGCCAAATAAGACACAGACTCCAAACACAATAAGCTTTCACTTTGTGCAGCTGCTTTGCAGGGAACCGACATCCCCTCAGACAGTCACCAGTGGTCACACTCAGGGTTTTATTGTGGGTAATCTTAGCCTTTCTGCCAGACACTGATGAACGACAAATGACATCTTAAAGGCATTACACAAATCTAGTCCCATCAGAAAACTGCAGTGATAGTTGGTGCTACTTTAAAACCTGCAGTGATCATCATCTTGTTACATGCATGTTCATGATTTGATTCAAAGGAAATAGCAATACTCCAGTTATTGCAACTGCCATGCACCTTGATCAGATTTAAGCTGAATTCAGGTTGTCAAAGCATGGCTTGATTTGAATATCTGAATCTTATGACACATATTTGTTATGTACTGTAAAAAGTCTTATATACTCTAAATATCTTCTAATTCAGATTTTCTGATTTTGAATGTAAACATTGCAAATCCAACCACAGCATGTCTAACGATGTGATGGAAAGAAAAATACATTACGGGGGGTGGTGCAGATAAGATTTTCTTCTTTTGAGCTAAGTGTACATGCTTCAGCCAATAGTTTAATTATTCAATATATATATATTAGTGCTGTCAAACGCCATGTAACAGTCACAAACTCCAGCGGTTAGCAGTTAGTTGGATACAAATCACCACATTTCTGCACCAGTCCGTGTTAACACAGCCCACCTTCATACAGAGCATCTCTAGCTCGGATTGTCGGAAGGCTAGCAGGCCTGGTAGCTGGACAGTCTGGTACACTGTTGTTCAGCCATGTTTCCACGAAAGCAAAAAACACAGTCTCTGAATTCGCGTTGGGAGCATCGTTGAAGTTGAATGTAGTCCAGTTTGTTGTTTAATGAACGGACACTTGCAAGCAGGATTGATGGGACAGGTGGCCGGCTAGCGTTAGCTTCCCACCTAGCCGACGTGGATGTCCCCTACCCGGCTTGGGGCATCGAGCGACACCGCTGGTCTCCGTGCTGGTCTCCGTGCTGGTCTCCGTGCTGGTCTCCGTGCTGGTCTCCGTGCAGGCGAAGCTCTCGTAGTGTGCCGATTATTCCGTCTGTAATAACGTTCCCTGCATATTCTCCGATCTGTACCGATGTATCCCGGTGGTACACGTGCGGTAGTTTGAATGCACATAATTGTTGTAAAAGTTTGCTGCTGAGAAGTTCTCTTAATACATCCATGAGAGAGAGCCCTGTTTAGCGAGGATTCAAGATGGCTGACATTTCGTTTTTTTTCGGCCGAGATCGCCTCGCTTCGGGTGATGGGCGGGTTTAAAACATGCGGAAGTAGGTCCTACTACTGGCTGTAGTCTTTTGCTCTGGCCAAAAAATCTTCCGATGACGCAAAAATCGTCATTTTACGTCATCGGAAGATTTTTTCCAGACCCCCCCAATGCAGATATCTCCTGTCTCAGGGGGATATGAGGGAGGGACGCACGGTCATTCAGAGATACTACCGGGTTTCTACTAATACAAAGCTGAATGCTAAATCGGTGAAGTATCCCTTTAACTGCATCACTATTTTTTGTTGAATAGATTTTTTGTACCTTAACTGGGTTCCGGAGGCAGTTTATAACTTTTCGGGAAGCAGAGTTTGATCGGGAGATTATTCCATTACGCTGCATTGTTGATGTCTGCAGTCGGGTGCTCTCATGTTCGCTCTGTTTACGTAGCTCTGTTAGCTCGTAGTGATGTGACAACCGGCTCTTTTACGCGAGTCGGTTCAACCGGACGGTTGTTGGTTGGCGAACCGAGTCTATAGATTCGGTCACCGGTTCATGTGCCTGCGGCGGCGGCAGCGGCGGGAGGGGGGGTTTATACATAACTACCAAGATAACATGGCGTGTATTTGTTAAGATGCACGAGAAATAAAGGTTTCTGGGATCGGTTGACAACTCAAACTTGCCGAGAACCTTTAGGCAACCGTTTGATTTTAGATTCGTGCATTAGGCACGGTTACATTCGGTCTCGGTCA
>CM042439.1:5921632-5939132 GCA_023631565.1 Gymnocephalus cernua | reverse complement strand
TGGAGGCTAATAGTAATGTTTTAAGCCCCTCGGTCTTAACAGAATATAAACAAGCGGAATGTAGAATTAACGTCTGATTGAACTCGTCTCGATGTTTTATTTACAGCAGATGAACTCATACAGTGAGGTTTCATTCTTCGTTTTCAAATTGGGGAAACCTCAACGGTTACGATGTTAGAAGGGTTGACGACGCGGACGACGTTTGCAACTTCAGAAGTGGCTTTCAATTAAAGGCTAAACAAGTGCAAAATGTCATGGAATAGTCACCAGGCTCTGTGGGCAGACAGCATGCAGGGAAATAGACGGACTACCAACGTTAGTCTCATTCCACATTAAACGCCGTTGGTGGTTTTAATTAAGAATTTAAAATGAGTTTAAATTAAGCTACATGGACTGCTGGCACGGATACTTTTAATTGTAATTATTTTTTAACACTCGAAATAGGAGTTTAAATAAACTTTAAAAGGCTACATTGCGATTAGATGATCCATTATTCATGAGATTAGGAAATAATCCGATGTTTTCTGGTGCAGGACGTTTTGCACTTTGCTGCTGCAGATTTCACTGAACAAACTTCAAGATATTTCCACAAACAGAGCCAATTCTAACCTTATTTTACTTCTTAAAAGCCTAAGTTCTTCTCCCCTCCCTACATTTTTTTTTTTACCAAACAGTCTGTTTTTGATTGAAGCCTAAAGGTCAGCTGTGGAGTTTTTCTTTTAAAGCATCTCTGACTGCAGCTTTGTGGCCAAAAGCTAACAAAAACGCCCTCAACTCCCCTTGAAATAACGGAGACTTTTCTATCAAGCCTCTGAACACCCCTTTTCCTTCAGAGGGCTTAAGTGCTTTCATGTCTGTAATAATGTTGTATACAGTGTATGTATACACACTAAGCTACAACTAGGTGATAATAAACCGGCTGCTAGCTGCTCATGGTGAGGCTAAAGCCCAGCAGAATTAGCACTCCCCCTGCCAAACATTTATTAAAAAAAGAAAATTGACAGCATGTCAATATAGGTTTTGATTTAACATCGCTGTGGTCGACTCAATCACAAAACCAGGCAATTTTAATCAAATTCTTCGACTTGGTGGAGTAAAGGTTGTGCAGCAGCTTCACTGTAATGGAGCAGTGTGGGCTTTTTACTGTCATC
Source organism: Gymnocephalus cernua (assembly GCA_023631565.1). Classification (NCBI taxonomy): domain Eukaryota; kingdom Metazoa; phylum Chordata; class Actinopteri; order Perciformes; family Percidae; genus Gymnocephalus; species Gymnocephalus cernua. The sequence goes on along the minus strand of CM042439.1, from coordinate 5,937,981 downwards.
AAGAAGGGAAAAAGCTCTGATTGATGTCGGATCATTTATTTTTTTGTTGAAATTCTCAGTTTACAGCAACATGACCTTCAGTTTCTTTTTGTTTTCCAGTCTGCAATTGAACTGCTTGAATTTTGCATCTCTTAAAAGCTCTCAAAAGGTAAATATAAAGTACTCGGGCACCCGGGTGGCTCACCTGGTAGAGCGGGCGCCCATATAAATAGGCTTAGTCCTTGACGCAACTCCTTTGCTGCATGTCATTCCCCCTTTCAAGTCTAAGCTGTCCTGTCGCAAATAAAGGCCTAAAATGCCCCCAAAAATAATCTAACTAAACACTTTTACACATACTTGTTTTATTATTACACATAAAACATGCACATTAGTGCATAAAAAAACAGCCTCTGCTGTGTGGATCATATTTTCAACACATTTTCCAAATATTTTTGTTCCCTCACAAGTCTGGTCTTTTGCTTCAGAGCCAGTGTTTGAACCCCCGCCGACTGATTACACCTCATCCAGCCAGTGGCCTGTACTCGTCCTGGTGAGTGAGCCTGCCGTAGAAATAGATTCATTAGTTTGGTTTTCAGTGACATTTTTAAGTCCTGTGATGGTCTATACGTTATTTCTTAGGTGTTTTCATCCCACCAAAAATGGAATACAGAAAACATTTGATGATAAAAAAAGATTAAAGTACACTGAAGCACTAAAACTCACCAGCAGAGATTGCAGTTATTAATGTATTTCCAAAACATTTCCCTCCATCAAATCCCCAAAACAGACCTTGTATAGACAAAACTCGCTCTCTCAAAAACAGCTGACCTTACGCCTTCCCACACACCTGTCTACGTGCAGCTCCGTGTCCCTCCTCTGGACCCAGAGCCAGCATTTGAACCCCCTTGACTGATTATACCCATGTATTATACATGTTATCGTTCTCTTAATACATCCATGAGTATACCTGATATGGCTGCAAGAATCCCTCTCATCCAGGCCTCAATGGCCTGCGCAAGTGCTTTTTATCGGACCTTAAGTGCTCTTAACGCACGAGTATCGTTGATAACACAAAGCTTACACACATGAGAACATGACCTTGTGAATGTGTTGTTTCCTTTAGGGTTGGCATGTTTGTTTTGACTAAATATCAGATATACCCTGCTGTCAGAGTGATGGATCATGTTCAGCTACAGAGGATCAGCGTGTAAAACCTGCTCTTCGATTTTATTTTCCCTGCATCTATTATTCTTTAAATCATTCAGTGAGGTTTGAGTATAGTGTCTCTTAAATATAATTCCATTTTTCTGGTTTTGTGATGTCCCATGATGCTGTTTCTAAAGCTTTCCTATACCGCCAATAAATTACAAAGAAGAAACTCCAAAAACACATTACTATTAGCCTCCATCAGTGCAATTCTTATAGCCATAATGATGTATACTGTTAGTACACAGATGTTAAATAAATTGCAGGGGGAATGACATATTTATACAGTACATGTGCTTATATTTATAAACATATAACAAACAAGTACACAGAATAAGTGAATTGACAATGTTGTACAATCTTTTAGAATTTCATACTTTTTTATCAGTTATTTTCCCTTTAATCCACATTCATGAAGATTTCTTTTAGAGTTTAAAAGACAGCTGTTGTTAGAAATGAGGGAATATCTTGTGTTCTTGAAGTACAGTACATAGCGTACTGTAGATTGCTTTGAAGTTCTCAGTTTGATGTTGTGTAAGCTTGTATAGATTTTTTCTTATCTCTAAAAAATGAAAACAAAACAATTAGTTTGTCAAAGATTCCATGTTTTTTTCATTTGTAAAGAATGAAGAGCATTAAAGCTATTACCTAAATATTTCCCCTCATAACATTGTATACTTTAAAATAATTTAAAAGCAGCATGTGCATCTCAAGAAGCAAAGTGAAAATTATTTTCAGGAATCTTGCTTCACATTATTCCTTATTTTTTTACTTAAAGGAACAATCCAGGAACCAAAAAGAGAGTACACACACACACACACACACACACACACACACACACACACACACACACACACACACACACACACACACACACACACACACACACACACACACACACACACACACACACCTTTACATGTTTATTAGGCCTACATGTTACATGTGAAAATGTCACATATTGGCACATGTCGTATTCTATAAGTGATAAACTTACACCATACAGATGTATGTAATTTGTAAGAAATGAACACAACAAAACAATAATTTCACGTTTTTATCACACGATAAATCCACATATTTGCACATGGTTTATGGACAGTTTGCATGTGAAATATGTTGCATGAAGCTAAACTTACAATTAACAGTTAACAGCTAAATGAAGTAAAAGGCTACATTAATAATGTTTTTGATGCAGTTAGAGGTTTTTTACCGCAGTAATGATTGTGAATACAGTAGGCCTTTAACTTGTAAATTTCGATGACATTTCAACAAAGAAAATGTCAGATATACAGAGTGTACACAAATATGCCTGTGATTTATATTGACAAATATAGGCCTTTTAGGGTGATTTTCTCTATCGGGAGGAAATTCCTACGCATCTCTGAAAATGCTTCAATCAGTGAAGAAGTGGCTGTCTACTCTGTCTCTATCTGCCTGCTGTTAGTCATGCAGAGGCCTCCTGTCCTCTGGTAGACACAGAGGCACTTTCTCAGGGCTGCAGCTCGGCTCTGCTGTTCCGTGATAATGATAAGGCCTTAAATCCCTCTGTAGATTTGACCTTTGTCCCCACCCCCTTTATTTTTAAACTGTCTTTTGCGTTCAAGAGTTGCGATCTGGCCGATGCTGGAGGAGGATTAGGTGTATGTTTGGGCAGAGGTGACTCCAGGAGCCCCCCTCTGTTTGGTTTGGCAGTCCTGCAACCACCACACAGCTGCTGGCAAAACCCGCTTGATCTACAAGATACCCAAAATCATTATGTGGTGTTTGTTATGGAGGGGGAGAAAAAGTGAGGAGAAAAGAAAAGAAAAAAGGTTTACTTTTGTTTGAGGAAGACTTTGAGGGTTTGGTCACTCAGACATGTTACAGACGTCCTTTCAAACTTGACTGAGATGTTTACATTCGACTTCCCCTTTTAAACTGTTATCAGCAGCCTGTTGACTGAGATCATGTTATACTGCATCACGTATTTAAACAATATTTGTGTTAAAAAACCACCAGAAGCACACAGTGTGCAAAATGGTATGAAAATGTCTTTACAACACATAGGACGTAGTACAATGTTTCCTTATGCAGTTACAGTACGAGTGTAAACTAGAAGTTGATAGAAGTCAAGTACAAGTACCTAGTAACTGAAGTTAAGTACATGATGTACTAACTATGTTATTTTCCATCACTGGAATGTATCACAAAGCAAGTTTTGTTGAAAATTCTGAAATATTTGAACATTAAAGGTTTCTACATCTCATCTATAAATAAACTACAAAGAATTTTCAGACTCTGTAATAAAGTGAATACAGGCTCTGATTCAAACACTTGTTCTCGACTCCCTGAAGCTGTCTGATGCATTTGAACAGTCAAGCAGTCCGTCATTCTTACGAAGACAAACTCGTCTCTCGCCTGACAGTTAATGGGTTTGGCCCACTGATTAATTGTGATGAATGGGAGCTCATTCATAACACATTGTGTAGCTGGCCCTGTATGCGGTCAGTGGTGCTGGATGCAAAAGCAGCAGCAGATACAGAGTACAGTCAGTGTTTTTACAGCAGGGAGAGGAAAACTACTGCCCCCTGTTGGCCAGAGGCTCTCACTCGGAAACACTGCATGGAAGATGTGTTTTGGCTGCAGGTTTCCAAAAAGTAAAATTTTGTACATGATGGTGATATCTTTAAGACAGATAAACAGGAAAGACAGATAAACAGGAAAGACAGACACACACACACACACACACACACACACACACACACACACACACACACACACACACACACACACACACACACACACACACACACACACACACACACACACACACACACAAGGCCGTGCATTATAAACAAGATATTTATCTCCTGTTTCAATTCTTGTGGTAATATGAAAAACACATGAAAAATGTAGCTGCGAGCAGCGATCAGGGGGTTTAAACCCACATGGGAACGTTAATAATTTAAGGCTGTCGGGGGTCAAGAGCTACATGGGAATGTTGGGAATGTTGAGAGCAGAGTCTTTGGCAATCACAGACATAATGATATGAAAAACCCTCCACACAGAAGAGGTTTATTATTATTATTATTATTATTATTATTATTATTATTATTATTAGTAGTAGTAGTAGTAGTAGTAGTAGTAGTAGTAGTAGTAGTAGTAAACCCTCCACACAGAAGAGGTTTATTAGTAGTAGTAGTAGTAGTAGTAGTAGTTGTTTTAATATGTTTATCCAGTTTTGAATCAATGTAGTTGTGATGACTTCACTGTTTTATGTTTTAGGGGTAAAGTCTGTATGATGTATGTTTCAGTTTGTCCAGGAGTGAATAAATCTACTGTGAGTTATTGTAAGACACACCCTAACATACAGACCAGTAGTACAGCAAGACCAGGAGTGTCCAACTCAACTTCCCTAAGGGTCACACTGGAAAATGAGAATCACATCAAGGGCCAGACATGTAGAGTTTATTGCTTTTATGTCATTATCTTTGACTGTATTATTGCATGTCTCATATAGTCTTCTCACTTACAGTTTGGTCGACAAAAATGTTGAAGAAAATGCCAAAATGTCAGAAATAGCATCATAAATGTCGGGAAAGCATCAAAAACTTAAAAAAAAAAAGCGGGTCGAAATTTATCGTTAACCTAAATTAATATGGGGGCCAGATAAAAATTTGCAAGGGGCCGGATTTGGCCAGCGGGCCTTGAGTTTGACACGTGTGCTCTAGACCCAAACATGCTTGGTTTTATTATGTCATTTTTAATGCCAAAGTAGTTATTTAACAAACATATCTAAATAATGGAATTTAATAGTTTGTTTCCTTAATCAGATGTAAAGGAAACACTATTGATTACTTGCCTCTCATGGTCTTTTCTTACAAAATGCTGGTCTCTTTGAGGATAGCACCATCTGCTTCCACCAATCATTTGCAAGTAAGCAGGTTTTTCTTTTTCTTTTGGACTAACAACAGTATCAGGAACCTATGGTACTGTATGTGTGTGGCTGTGGCTGTATGGTACATTTGTGAATACATTTGAAGAAACTTTATTATTTGTCTTGCGCAAGACACTTTGACATGTGGCCGGAGGAGCTGGGGATCAATCCGCCAATCTTTTGGTTGAGGGCCGACCCACTCTGAGCAACAGCACCCCGTGGTGATTGGTTAAAAGAATGAAAACAATTCACACAAAAATATTTTGTTTTGCCATATTAAAACTCCGTCACAGTGTTGACAGACCCAGATGTCGGATTTGGACGGAAACTGATTACGTTGACTAAGTTTTATTAAACAAGAAGAGATAAATTGTTGGAGATGCTGCCTCTAATTTTGCAGCTGCACATATGAGCTGCCACCTGCCACTGTCCTGTTTTGTTGTAGCATTTCATCTTAGCAAATCAACTCCTACTAAACTAAAAGCATTAACTGTAATTTCTTAATTTTTACAAAAGGATCGAATTGTGATGTTTTACCATTTGCCAGATAATGACTTCATCTGTCTATCAAATAATGCGGGCTCTTCTTCCTTTAATCTCACTGGTTGGTGAAGTTTGAGTTTCTGAAAGTGCTGCTCTTTTCTGTGGTGGCTTCACATGCTCATGCTAATCCTGGGTTCAATTACATTCAGAGGCAGCAAATTAAAAGTGGGGGACGTGCACCATTCCTGAACTCTTCACAGCCAATACACTGAGGTGGGACATAAATGTTTGCAGTTAAACTTTGAAGTGGCTAAAATCAATATTATTATAGTAATCTTGAAGATTTTCATGTAAATAAATGTCTGTTAAGTCGCTATCTATCGCCGAATGAGGTAACACATAGTGATTGAGCCTATGGCCCACTGATGAAAGCCTTTATGTTTCAGAATTACGAACTGGGTGTCTATTGCGACATACCCGGGAAATGTCACAAGTGGCGCACAGTTATGGCGTTTTTCCACTGCTAGTACCAACTCTACTCGGTTCGGCTTGGCTCGACTTGACTTGGCCGCGTTGCCCCATCCTCCTTTTTCCATTGCAGATTTAGTACTGCCTCATGCATGAGGCACGCGTGGCTGGTCTTCATAGCACCGCCGCAGGAAACGTCCGTGACCTACCGCGACACACACAGAACGTCGAAGGTGTGTTGTTGTTGCCACAGCCAGAAGACACATTTTGTTTCAAATGAAGCTGGAGGCAGCAAAAACAAAACACCACTGGCTAAACTATTTAAAAATGGCAGGTTTGTTCTGGACACCCCCGTCTGTCGCTTTCATGTCACCTTTTGGTATCGGCTCAGCTCACTTGGAACCTTGACGGAGGTGGTACTAAAAAAAGTAGCTGTTAGCAGGTACCAGGGACTTTTTTGGAATGGAAAACCAAAAGAGGTGAGTAGAGTCGAGGCGAGTCGAGCAGGTACCATTTAATGGAAAAACGCCATTAGTGACGCTTTTTCCATCACCCAACAGTGTTTTGTCCGTCAGAGAGGGTCAGTGGAGCTAATGCAACAGACTTCCACCCACTTGTGTGTGAAGTGGCCCTGGTGCCAACTGCCAATAGACTGACGTCACACAGGCGGCATCTCTGGATCTCTGGAAAGTGAGATCCAAAATCACACGAATTACAATCATGCTTATGACCATAGTTGCCGCCAAAGATAACAAAGTGGATAAAATGAATATATGTAATGTGAAAGGGGCCTAAGAGAATGGGAATCACCCAACTCTGCAGTTCCCCTCAGCTCTACGGAACATTTTAGCGTCTTTCAGGTCAATGTTTTGGTTTTCTGGTCTGTTTTGGTTCTCTCACCACTCTCATGGCGTCGTTTTCCACCCTCAACTCAAAAACCAACTGTACACAGCCTGCCTGGCAACAAATAGCATAAACAAAGTTAGCATAGCTGGTGAACATAGTGAAGCATTCAGCAGATGGATAGAGAATTAGATGGTAGAGACCAAAAACAGAGCTAAAAGAGATAGATCACTGGACTAACATTCATCCAATGGACACAAACAAGACTCTGAATGAATGATAATGTTGCTCTGTAACTGCTGGCTGTAAACAGTCATCTCTTTGCCAACACGTTCACCATATCAACCTAAAAGGGAATTTGTTAATCTTGTGTTCACAATTTCCTCTTACTGCTGCCCTCCAGTGGCCAAAAAATCTGTTGTTGCAGGTTTAACTGGTGAATGGGTTAATGTACTGGAATCCTAAACCATTTTTTTTAAACAATAATGCAAAACTCTCCTTTCTTTTCCTTACACTCATTTATTCTTTCATTCTCTTTTTTATTATCTCAGGCCCACATAGCTTCTACCATGCTCCCCCTGTCTCTTTCTCTCTCTCTCTCTCTCTCTCTCTCACACACACACACACACACACACACACACACACACACACACACACACACACACCGTGCAGCTCGACAAGATCTGAGGCCAGATATTTGATTTACATCGGCGGGGTCAAAGAGAATGCATTAGGGCCTTTTGCAGGAGAGGCACAGGGAACGGCCAAGAGTTATAAAGTGGTCGGATGGATGCTGACACATGGCCCTTCATAACAATCACTAGAAGAGTTAGATGCACTGGCCCTGACCTCCTCCTCACTAACACCATGATCTATACACTCCCGCCTCCAGCTCCTATTCCCCACACCCCGCCAAAAACACCAAATGTCCCGCCTGCACAAATTCTGCCTAAAAGCTCATGTTTTTATTGTCCCCTTTTTAATCAAGTTGAGTGTTTAACACATTTGTGAGCTGAAAGTATTAGCTTTTGTTTCATTTCTAAATTATTATGAATAATTGTTACCTTACGCCATTGTATACTGAAGTTATCTCTTTTTATACGTACTATAACCTGGCTCTAAAGACACGGAGCAGAGGCAGAGTTACTCCCATTGTAATGTGTTATCTCTTAAGGTCTTTTGGGTTTTTATGCCTGTCGTAACTGCTCTTTATCTTTGTTTGAGCTGATTACACAGTGAAAGGATCCCCTGATGTATTTAACACTCATTTGAGCTATAAAATAACAAAAATAGCACATGGTTTAGGCATTAACAAGTCCTTTTGGACCATCGTATATCAAGACAGTTGTCGACCTTTTAGAATTGAATGTTTACATGTGTAGAATACATATATCATGTACATTTCAGTAAAAACAAGGTACAGTAATGTAAAAAATGCAACAAATATGTAATCGAGTTTAAGCTGACCCTTTGAAATACGATAAATCTAGTCAGGTGAGATTTTTCAGACAACAAAAAATGTGAAGCTCCAAGAAAGTTGACCTTTGTGGTTGCGAGATGATAGTGGCTATATATATATATATATATATATATATATATATATATATATATATATAGGTGTACATTTTATCCATAGACTGTAAAAATAAGGATTTTAGCATTGTAACTTCTATCCATGATTTTACATAAAAGGATTGAAGGATATTTCCAGTTTCTGATTACATTTCATACGTCTTATTTTTTTTTTAATCATTTTGGTTATCATTTATATCAGTAATGATAAAATTGTTCTTTAATTAATTAATGAGATCTGGGAACAAGGAATCATCACTACAACAAAGTCCAATGGGCCAGAGAAGACACAAGAGCAGACAGGTTGTAAACACTTTGCCCATATTGTCGCATAGCGCTCCAAAAATGTTGTTAATAATCTCTCATTGCACAGAAACTCTCTATAGTATACGTAACCTAAGTCAAAGTTGGACTAGGAAGTTACTCTATAAACTGTCTGATGTTTAACATGCATTCTCTTCTTAAATAGTTGGCTTACCCAGGGGTTTTGTAACCTGTCTGCTCCTGCTTGTTGCTACATCTGACTTCTTTTTAGTGATTTATGTTCCCAGATCTCAGCAATTAACTTGGTGGGTCTAATGTTATTGCTGATAGGAATGTCGCCCCGTGGATGGATATGTACTTTAATTTGCATTGTCTTTGGCAGATTTTCTGGAAATCTGGTTAACATTTGTGCTAAATTTGTTTTATTAATTCAATAAGGGAAATAGGGCAAATTATACATATTGTAACATTAAATAAACAAAAACAAAAAATGAGAAGATGCTCTACACAAATAACATCCTGCTTTATGACAGTTACATAATATTCTCCTGCCCATCCTCTCTCTCTCTCTCTCTCTCTCTCTCTCTCTCTCTCTCTCTCTCTCTCTCACTCTCTCTCTCTCTCTCTCTCTCTCTCCAGGCCTCTCTCAATGTTTACATCACTTTTTATAACTCCAGAATGACAGACACAGACCTACTACAGCCCAAATACTACACACACACACACACACACACACACACACACACACACACACACACACACACACACACACACACACACACACACACACACACACACACACACACACACACACTTGTGTCTGGACAGCATCAGACAACACTTCAAAGTGCAGGATCCCCCTTTTTACAAGCCATATTAGGCTCACATCAAAGCCCACTCTGTGCTTCAGACCAGAGTTTTTTGGTCAAACGAACGTCTCTGCCTCACAGCGCAGTGATGAAGCACCGCAACACAGCAGAATACTTGCATAGAGATATTAAAACATGGACTCAGACCAGGGCACTGAGGCTTTGACCTTTGAACTCCTTACTATCAGCTGCATGTAATGTCAGGGAGTCAGGGAAGTTCTACTTTTGTGTTTGTTCTGGATGCATGCAGTGTGACGTAAAACTAGCATTTGCTTTTCTGAAGACGTTTGATGATCTCCATCTTTGCTTTAATGTGATTTAAGCTTCACAGAGTAAAAACTGAGATCACCAGTGTTAGAAATCTGTGTTTGAAGAGCTGCTGCATTTTCAGCTCTATGTAATTATCCCCAAAATGTTCTGGCTGCCAAACAGGATTTGGCAGCAGTTCATAATGAATCCAGACTATATACTGTATCACATTTTCTTAGTGTTACTTATAATTAAACTAAACCATCTAAAGCTATATAATCTATCTCATCTCAGTCTTAAATAAACTCTCATGTTGTTGACCAGCACAGTTTTTATATAGTTTATACTAAACCTTTTCCTGACACAGAAAACAGTAATGCTTTGTCTTCTTGTTCATTTCATATTTCTGTGTTACTGGACCAATTTTTCTGTTTATACAGGGGGTCGAAAAAACATTGAGGTAAATTTCAAGGCAATCTTTTTTTTCTCCTCCTCCTGTCGATAATCTCCTGATGAAAAGTACTTCAAAGCGTCACGCAGAGCCCTGCTTAGCCATTGTTGCCTTAGTGTGTTTCATGCCTGGATTCTCATGCAGCCAGAGTCCTGGTGAAACACTGTAACTGTAACCATGGCAGCAACCAAATAAATAATGAGGGTCATTACGCAGAATCATGTTGACAAAGAGCAACTATCTGTCTTTTTGACAACAGCCGAGTCCTTCGATAAACAGAGCAGCACCCACGGCTGCTCATAAACACTGTAGGCTTTGTTCAAAAAACATTTTTTTTCCTCCTTAGCATTAGTTTACTTTCAAGGAAGTGTACATAAGAAAGTTGATCAAGACTTTAAGTGTTGTAAATGGCAGGATGGTACAGTTAGGCCACTGTGCAAGAGTCCAAATCTGTTGCTGCAAGAATAGGTTACACTTTACTTGAAGGTATCTACATAAGAGTGACATGACACTGTCATGAATGTGTCATAAACATTATAAACAAATCATAAACGTTTATGACATAACGCTTCTTTTAGTAAGTGTCATTCGGTTTTTATCATGACAAGTTATGGTTAGGGTTCATGTGTCATGACAGTGTCATGTCACTCTTATGTAGATACCTTCAAGTGAAGTATTACCCAAAAATATTTACATGCAGAGCAGTTGTGCTGCCATGTACTATGCCCAAAGTCTTTAACACCTCAATACTTCTGAGTATTTCTATCTTATATCCACTTTTTCCCTTTGAGCCATTGTTTGAATCTTCACTTCCTTCACTCCTCACTGTAATAGCTAAATACTGAATCAATCTAAAAGTTTTGGACAAAAGCGTGACTACTTTTACACGATACATCATTGCCACTTGGCATGAAATGACAGCAAACATTGTCCACAGTAGAAAAACGTCAGGCAACATTTTTCCTTTTGCGTTTCACTCGCCACTCCTCTCGCCCTGCCAAACAGACATGTAGGGCACCTATTCATCTGCATTTGTTTGAGACCCAGCTTGTTTTTCCAATGAGCCACATTTTAAAGGGAAACTCCCAAAGAAGTTGACGTTGTGCAACCGTACCACCCGTCATTTACTTACCATCACAGGGCTGCTGTCGTCCAATGCCCCCCCTCTCTATATGTGCAGTTGATCTCTCTCAAGTTACAAAGTTAAAACCAGACTACATTATGTCTACAGAAGATACACTTCTATGCTATTGCTTGTTTTATAACCCAGAATATGACTTACATAACTCACATCGTCTGCTCAGATGCAGCCTGTTTCAGAGGGAAATACATTTTTCATTCCACTAAATGTAGTGTACTACTTATATTGGCAGATTATGATTTTATTTTATATTAAAATATGTTGCATCGGTACAGATTAAACTGTCCAACAGTATACAAAGTAGTTCAAACGAGCTCTATGTCGACCAGCTATACCATTAAAATGCTGTTTACATTTTAATGGATCACTATTTATATTAAAATATGTATAATAATAGAGAATAAGAGTCTAAAAAGGACCCTGCCCAACAAGTATATGAATTCTTAATAGTATCTTCCTGATTTGTACTTTTAAACAAGTGAAATGTAGAACTTAGTATTTTTAGTGGTTTTGTTACTTTAAGTAAAATGTATGAGTACATCTTCCGCTTTTAAAGGTTATCCAGGGTAAAGTAACCTTTTTCTGAAATGCAATGCTAAAAATCTGAAAGTTAAGTCTAATTTACGGTATTATTTTACATGACACCCAGACAGTTTCCCTTTACTTTGCTGTTGCAGTGGAATCTGTGCAATGCCCCTTTACAAGAAAGGTCACGAGTTGGTCGATCACACAAACCCAGTAAAAAAAAACTAAAAACAGTAAGCTTTAGCAGCAAGAAAGCAGTCTGGTGATTTGGTTCGGTTTAACATAATGTGCCGAATTAATTAAAAGTTTATAGCACTCAATTTGGGCCCAATCGTTACTGTAGGGTGCAATTAAACAAACAGCGCTTATCCAGAGGTGTACTGTTAGCTGTCAAAGTTATGACCAAGGAGGAGCAAGATGTTGGCCGACAGTGAAGAAAACCAAAACAAAAGCCTCACACCTCTGTTATCCTTCAGGCCAGAAACACATCAGCTGAAGTGGATGAATACAACACAAAGCTATTTCTCTGCTAACAATGCTGGTTTGTACAAAAATAGGTCTATGGAGACATTTTTACAGCTGAAATTAAAACAAAACAAAGACCCAAAATGACGGCAGTATTGCCGCTAAAGAGCTGCATGCATTAACGACTGCTAACATTTTTTATGCTTTTCTGGCAGTGAGTGCAAACAATCCCCATTTTCACATTAACATGCTGTTACTTGGTTTTTCTTTTTTTCTTTTTTCTATGCAGAATGAGTCACTCCAAGGCGTTTTCGATGCAGAGTAAACCGGGCAGAAACTCCCATTCATCAAACAGGTATGTGTGTGTTGTCTTTGCTCACAGGAGGGATGCAGAGAAAAAAGGTTGGTGAGTTATTTTAGCAGTGTTTGGGCTTCCCTCCAAGCCTTCATACCATCCCTGAACCGTCCTATCTTCTACACAGAGGCCTGGGGCGGAGAAGGGGACAGCAGAATCCCTGCAGGATTAACACAAAGTCCTCTAATGGAGCCTGAGGTGCAGGGACCCTGCACACTGCAACAAAATTTAAAGATCACCACTTGAGCTTTAGGTACTTAGCTTAGATACTCAGCTAGTCTGGCTCCTGGTGTTCAGCAGCAGTGTGGCCAGTGTTTGTGTATGCCGATGGCTAAATGGTGATTGTTAAAAATGGAAATTGGCATTAGCAGTTTGCAAATGGCTGTCAGAGCCTGCTATGGTGCTGCTGGGTTGATTTAATTCTCGGTAATTATTCAATTAAGTGTTTTCTAGTGTCTGTGGCTGCATATAGTATAAACCAAGAGTCTGTTTCTGCTAATTTCTAATTAGCCCTAATCCCAGTTTTAATGCTGAATTTACTCGCTTCTGTGCCTGTTTTTTAACTGCTGCTTCAATCTATTTTCAGACTCAGTGCCTCTTTCTGCTCGTGGCCTATTCTTTGAAAAAAATCATAAATTGCAAACCACTCATTAACTAACTTCCTAAAACCACATCACTGCTGACAAACTATGAGGAAATGGTAATTTGCTATTGTTTGAACAGGGACTCATATCTCCTCCAAAGAGATAGAGACGACAAAGAGGTAAAGCGAGATAGGCCACGTCTACCAAAGCCTCCCAGATTCATTTACCCAAACGATCTCCAAGTCATTGGGCATTAAGAAGGATCTAATGGGCTAATTGCCATTAGTAATGATTGTTATCAGTGGGGCTTAGGGTGTGTGTGTGTGTGTGTGTGTGTGTGTGTGTGTGTGTGTGTGTGTGTGTGTGAGGGTCCTCACCCTGAGGAAGGGCTCTTGGGTAATCCTGTGTTGACCAGAGGGCTTCGTGGTCCATTACAGGTCACGGCTCTAGACGGAGAGTAAACAAATTCCTAACTAACGAGGGATGAGGAGGGAGGAGGCCAACCTTCACACCCTCCTCTCCTCCTCCTGAACACACAATGTGTCTTGTGTCATGGAGGTAAATCCAGACGTGACAAATTACTATTACTTGTGTTACAGTGGTTGTTGAATTTTGGGTCACGATGAGCCTTATTTTTTTATTCTTTACATTGCAGCTATTATTGTACAACTGCTACACATACATAAACATTAAATAATAAACATGAGGAACTGAGATGCAGAAATATGGATAACATGTTGATAAAATTAAACAAATAAAGTAAGGTACGTTACTGTACGTCTTTTAAAATCAGGCCAAAGCTGTATATATAGCCTCAGTTTGCCTGGTTATTGTTGGTGGTATTTTATATTGATAATATAATTTAATTATTTGTGTTTTGGATGATGATATACAGTAGGTGTTGATTGTGTTGGTTTGTTGGAAGTATGATGTCGTCTTGGACTGTTTTGGTATCAGAATAAGGTTTATTGCAGGTTTTCACTAACAAGGAAACATAGACATAGAGAAAATAAAAATAAAGGCAGGGTCCCGCAACAGTCAAGAGCATCGGTAGTAGGAGTAGAAACATAATCAAATTGTGAAAATATACTCTAAATAGTTTTTTTGCAAATAAGTACAATATAACTGTTTTAGAATGAGAAAGCTGGACAGTTTTGTGCAGCAAGTGCAGAATTATTGACCAGGGGATGTGCAAATGTTTACAGTATAGAGAATATGTGCAATGTTCTGCAGATGGGAAGAAGCTCTTTTTGTGGCATGAGGACCCCAGCCTCAAAGAGTTGGTGTCCAGGTTGGGAGGGGTCGGCCATAATCTTTCCTGCCCACCACAGGGTGATGGAAACAGGGTCTGGAGAGATGATAAATTGCAGCCATTTACCTTCTCCATAGAGCGACTGAGCTACACTCTGCAGCAATGTCCTCTTTCTTGTAATTTCAAATAAACTAACAAACAAGTATGCCTTTCTGCTTTTCCATAGTATGACAATCAAGCAGATGAAAGCCTCTTCTCACCTGGCTGGCACTTTCTCACACAGCTCCGGACTTGACACACAGCTGACTGTGCTGTTTTAGGCCACGTTTACACAGGATCAGAGAGTACTTTTAGCAGATGCCACATAGAGGATCTAAAAGAAAAGGATAAAGATGAATCATTGTATTTTCTGTCTGGGGGGTGGTGGTGGTGGGGGGGGGGGGGGGAGGTTGGATCTGTGCCGCTAAAGAGTTAAAACTCTGATCTTTTGTTTCCTACAAACTGAGCAGTCATTTTAACTTGTTTAGAGATTTAGAGAGAGAATTAAGTCAAAGACACAACTTTACACTAAACTGTAATTTTTAGCTATTGCCTGAACACTGAGATTGGCCCATAATGCAATCATCATCTGAAACAAATACTATAAAGGATTTGTAAAATACACAGACAACACAGTTTAGAAGTCTTCAAGAAATCTCTGCTCAGGCTAAGACATGTTGGTCTTACTTTAACTGTAAGTAGATAGCCACCTTATACTGATCAGCTCTTCTTTCTTTTCTTATACCTTCAGTCCAGGGCTGCAACTAATGATTATTTTCATTATCGATTAATCTACCAAATATTTTCTTAATCATTTGGTCTAGTAAAGTGAAAAATGCTCAGTCACAAGCAGAGGTGTAGTGGTAAAAAAAGAGGTGGGTAAACTATAAATTCTGGTGGACCACGACGTGGTCACCTTTTAAGGTGGGCCACTGCCTACCGGTGTATGTGTATCCTGATGACATCGCTATAGGCTATCATTTGATGGTACTACCAAGGGTATCACTGGTTGTTTCCTCATCATAGGTCACACAATCACTATTCAATTCATACATTCATCTAAGCTCTTGTTAAAGAGACTCGAGAAGGAATAATAGGGTTGAAATCTATAAAGTTTACTAAATGACAAAACAGAGAGAACAAACATATTTAAGAGATAGACTAGAGAGGGAGGCTTATATCCAGGGCTTCCAATGCAATGCACTTGTACATAATGATTAGGGATTTGGGATTATTTTCATAGTCGATTAATCTGTTGAATATTTTCTCGATTAATCGATTAGTTGTTTGGTCTATAATATGTCAGAAAAATGTGGATCAGTGTTTCCCAAAAGCCCAGGATGACGTCCTCAAATGTCTCATTTTGTTTCTGCTCCTGTAGAAGCTAGAGGTCTGTATGAAATCAACCTTGTTACTAGAAAAACATGTTTTTAGCCGCAATCTTACTACACTACCCATAGTCGGCGAGTTGATTGGTTCAACTCGCCGTTTCCATAGAAACGTTTACCGTACCCGCAAAACCGCGAACGGCTATAGCGATAACATTAACTAGCTAGGTGACTAGCAAAGAGAGCTTGTTGTCACAAACTTCCAGTGGTTTAAATGTCAGAGAATGCATATAATTACATCCAGTTATTTATCTGATAATGTATCCTGAATTTTACTTGTAACATGGGCTAATGGGA
>CM042439.1:5709132-5916632 GCA_023631565.1 Gymnocephalus cernua | reverse complement strand
AACGTTGTGTAGGCATATAGCTAGCTACCCCTGATGTTAGCAACTAGCTAGCTAGCCGATAGCCCCACAAGTTTGGGAAACGCTAATGACGTTACATACATGTAACAGGCTTTACAGCTATTAGTGATGTGCGGATCGATACTAAAGTATCGATATTAACAATCCCAACGTCTCCTGCTCTAGTATTGATTCTCATATAAAAAGATCGATATTTAAACTCAGTAATTAGGAGTGAGTGTTTATGTTACACGGCGGACGTGACGGCGGGGTTCAACGTTTAACTCCGCCCACATTGAGGTCTGCGGCTCTGCAGTGAGGGCTACATGGCTCTCTACGCAAGAGATGCTCGATGGCGTTTTAAGCCCCCAACGTTGACTTCAAGGCAGCGCTGCGACCATTGACTTAATTCAAGGCACCTATAACTGTTGCCTAATCCTAGTGCCTGGAAGGCAACGTTGTGGGCTATAACAAACAAACACCGCAAGAGATTGGTCAACACTGACAGTAAGCAGCGCAATATGAAAGACTTCGTCTTAGGTTTAACAATCTATGAAACTAATAATGAAAAATATTAAACAAAACGACATAAGCTTGATTTAAAATGGCTTAGGAACTATAGGCTATTTAGAGGTGGATAAACACAATTTAGAGGTGGATAAACGCACTTTGGAGGTGGGTAAACACTATTTCCGAATTTTGGGAGGTGCGTAAACGGCGTTTACGTGCGTTTAGCCTCCACTACATCCCTGGAAGTTCCCAGAGACTACAGTAAGGTGACACCTTAAACTGTCTCATTTTGTTCAATTAAAGCTATTGTGCGTAGTTGGCGCGTCCACGTGATACAAACCTTCCGTGACCGTGCAAAAAAACATGATGGACTCGTCAGAAGAGGTCATTATCTTCACTCGAGTTTCTATGTGGGAAAGTCACCGGACGACACAATCTTCTGAACACAGCCATACTGAAAAATACAGAGAGAGTTGTGTGGAGTCATAATTAGCTTTGTAACAACTCATTTGGCAATGGCTTGAATGTAATGGACGTTCATTAATATCAAAAAGTTACACACTAAAGCTAAAACCCACTAAAATTAAAAATTGATTATTTGATTGATTATTACTATCATAGAAGATGGCGAAAACCAGAACATGTTTTAGTAGTACTGGAACCAGAATTTAAGTGCCATTTTTGCTTAAAAGATTTAACTATTAATCAAAAATCTAAATTTAATTGACTTATAGTCTCAGCTCTACTTCAGTCATATTTTAATTACGTTTGTTTAATCTGCATGGTTCAATTTGTCTTGGTTTTTCCCTCCATCAGTGCTTATTCACCATCTTTTCTCATCAAACTATGAAATGCGTTCAAAAAAGGCTCTCCACACTGAAATACTATGGAGATAAAGCCAAGCTCTTTATCTTCAGGGCACCCCCATCAGTAGCCAAAGGCAGTAGGCGATATTTACTGAAACCTTTTAGCATGAATACCAAATACATTTAAGCCGGCTCCGTCCACGAGTTGACACTTCCTCTCGCCCTGCGCTCCATGCCTGGTTTACGCAAGCAGCCGCTGACAGTGAATTGTTTCCTCCACGTTAACATGCAGATCAGATAAGGACAACATTCCCGCCCTCACTAAGACTCTGGAAAACAGTAACTCACAAATCCATCCTCTGAGACAGTGACAGCAGTGGGAAAGCCACGCCGTTACACAACATATCAGCTCATCTTTAACTCATGATGCGTCATACAAACATAGCAGCCTAAAAGGCTTCTGTAAGCAGAGATGATGCTGTAATTCAAGTTGTAATTGCAGAATTCCTCCTACTGATTCTATAAATCTATATTTGTCTAAATGAAACACGTTCTTTTGTGTGTTTTTTGATAAATTGACCTTGGTAACCTTGGCGACCCTTCTTTTAAGTGAACTTCGGCATTGAATTCAGATTGAAATCCGATTGAAGTGTGAGTGAGCATGTTCCTCGCTGTTCCACTTTATTATCAGAGTGGCTGGCTGGTAATCATAAGCTTAGTGTGTGCAGGTCTCTGACGTCACATTGAAGGAGTTTTGGGTACTGATTCAACATTTTTCACTTACCTCACACTGCAGTTTGGAGCTGACTGTGTGTTAAGTTGCCTCCTGCAGCTTTTAGTTTATTAGTTTTAGTTAGTTAAATAAGTCTCATTAAAAATCAGGGCACACTGTCAAAGTGTTTGTGCTGATAAACTTCAAAGAAGGACACTTGTGGAAAGCTTATAAACACCTAAAATATTGACATTACATTGTGAAATTTTAGGAAATGTATTATTTATCATCAACACATCTCTGTGGGAGACACAATTCTAAAAACAAACATGTACAGCCCCTGGCTTGAAATTACATGAGAAAACATAACTCACAGTGAGATTATCTCTTAGACAGTGAAAGGAGTAGCACAGATCACAGATCAGATCTTCAGGTCTTACATGGTGGCCTCAGGTGTGGAAATACTCATTAAAAAATGCTAACATTTTTTACAGTTTTGCACAGTCGAGACACACACACACACACACACACACACACACACACACACACACACACACACACACACACACACACACACACACACACACACACACACACACACACACATATTACAACATCCCGCCTGTCACAGGGACGCCCCGGAGCGGTGTCTCCCCCTAACACCACACATGTCATACTAACATGTCACCAATGTCAGCTCTGTTTTAACACCTTGGGGAAGATATGGGCGGAAAAGCAGCGGTCCAGTTGACAGACAGCTTCCTCTGACCCGACCGCAACACCTCCTGTAAAGGCTGTGATGCACAAGTAAAATATTGAGACAATGTGAACGTTGCCCTCAGAGATTTGTTAACATGATGTAGGCCTACGTACAGTAACTGTAGGAAGTGATGTAATCAGCTAACCTCTTCATTTAGGGTCAAGCAACCATCACTTTTAAAATATAATCAACTTCAAACTTCAACTTCAAAAATTGTGCACCATAATGCAATGCATGTTTTCAGGTTAGTCAATTCATGTCTTAGTAAAAAGAAAAGGAATCAACAACAATTTAAAGTAATTGGTCAGCCATTTGCTGGTTCGTGCTCGTCAAATGTGAGGATTTGTTGCTGCGTTTCATATCATTGCAAACTGAATGTGTTTGGGCTGTTGGTTGGACAAAAACAGCAACTTTAGAACATCACCTTTGTGACATTTGACAGGCTGAACGATCAATTGATTAAATGAAAAAATAATCAGTGGATGAATCGATAATGTATTAATTGTCAGTTGCTGTTCAATCGTTCAATTCAAGATGTGGTGAATCAAACAAGGGATGAGTTTACCACATAGGCCATTATAGATCATATTACAATTTTGTAATATTGTTTTTTAGGTTAGGTAGATAGAGATTTATTTAACCCAGGCCGGCTGGGTGAAAACCAGGAATCCTAACAGTTAGACCATATGGGGAGGAGGGGCAGTAGTGTTTTGTTTAAACCAAGGTAGTTTATATTTGAGTATACATTATTTATTTATATTAATTGGTAACTGCCTTTGATTCTGATTAATTTTTGCTTTTGTGCAATTGTGCCTCCTATAAATTGTTTTTTATACACTAATTTGTGTTCCTAAATATGTTTTGAAGGAAATTGCTGCCTAAATTATGTTCACTTTAAAAAAATATATATATTTCAGTGTAGGAAGTGCTACATTTATTGCACGCTCGTCATATGGAGGTGAATAGTGGGCATACAAAGTGCAGGACTGTAACACTGGAGATCCAGAGTTTGCATCCATGTGGTCAGGATGAGGCAATTAAAGCACTTTGGTTAAGGGAACATTGTGATTTTGATTAAATCAATCAAGTTGGGCAAAATAACACATCCACATCGTGCTTCAAGTCACTGCAGACTTTTTCAATTTGTGTTGTCTTTCCATAACCTTAACCAAGTGCTGTGAATGTTTAAACGTGACCATCAAAACACAGAATCATGCTTTAGTTGCTATGAGTGGATATTGCAGGAAAAGTAATACATTGTCAGTGAACATTTTCAGTTCATTAAAAATGTTTCCATTTCTAGCAGGTAGCAGAGAGCAGTTGAGCCTCTGTCCTCTCTGCAGGAAGAGTGTGGGATTGTTGGTTTAGAAAATGCAGGGTTTGTTGAATCTTTCATGACAAGCAAACACACCGACCTTCATCACCGTCCAAACACGACAGCAGGTTCCACGCTGCGCTGTGACGAGAGAAAACATCATCTGCCAACAGGGACACGGACACACACACACACACACACACACGGACACACACACACACACACACACTCACTCACTCACTCACTCACTCACTCACTCACTCACTCACTCACTCACTCACACGCTCACTCACTCACTCACTCACTCTTGCTTTTACTCTCCACCAGATATTGACAAATATCTCCAAACAGAAACACTTTTTTTCATAATTAATGTTTAAATACCTCCTCCCTTGACATGTAGGTCATTCAAATGATCAATAACCAGAACATGTAACCGCTCTGCTGTCACAAACATAGCTGGTCAGTAATGATCACCACAGATTCCCCTCTGAATAGGCAGCCGAGGTGTTTGTCATGATAGTTTTCTCTCTGATAAGCACACAATTTCGTGATCGGGCCGTTGCAGTTCCTGTCGCAACACAACGCCAGGAGGTAACCATTCACCAAGAGTCAAC
This sequence comes from Gymnocephalus cernua, assembly GCA_023631565.1. NCBI lineage: Eukaryota > Metazoa > Chordata > Actinopteri > Perciformes > Percidae > Gymnocephalus > Gymnocephalus cernua. The sequence goes on along the minus strand of CM042439.1, from coordinate 5,911,915 downwards.
AAGACCCCTCGACAAACACAACGCACACAGGTACACACATAAAACTACACGCTGGAATGTCCTCAGAGAGACCGAGCAGGTGAATTCAGGACGATCCTGAGTGTGCAATAGATGAGGCAGCAGAGAGGAGGAATGTTTAAGTCCTAACCTGATTGTGCCTGTAGATAGAACCCTTTCTAAATTCTATTTTAGGTTATTTCTCATGGCATATGTTAAAACAGGTTTATACATTGTAATTAATGGCTTTATCAGTGGTTAAACAGCTATCAATTACTGTTCTTTAGACCGCAACAATGACAAAATGGGGAAAAGAGAAGAACGTTTGGGTTTTCAGGTTGTGAAAAATCTATTCAGTCTTCCAGGAGAGAGCTGTAGAGTAAAACATGTAGTTAATTTAAAATGCATTAAGATGTAGGCTATTTCTGCAGACTTGATGACTTATTATACAGTAGGTAAGTTGTTAATAACCATAACTTTGTGGCTTTTTTACAAGATGTGATATTTGCCCAGTTTGTTTTATGTATAAATCTAGATTTCCCCCCCTATTCCTATTTGAATTTTTTTCAGCATTTTAAGTGATATGAGTCTTTGTTATCAAGGAATGTCACTAGAAATAAATAATAAATAAAGAAATAAAGAAAATTAGATTATTAATCAAAGACCATGCATTTCTCTGTGTGATAAGCCTTGTCATCTGCAGTTGTTGCTAAGTTGTTATTAAATTGATTTAGCTTGAGGAAGGTCAAACTGTCCATTAAAAGGATAGTCCTGGTGAATTAAAGAAAAACTCAACTCCAAGCTGAAAATCAGTGTTTCACTGCCCTCTGTGGTTGAAAGTTTCAAGTCTGTTTGGCATCTCTGAGCCTGTCTCACCTGTAATCACACCCGGCAATGACCACACCCGGCAGTGAGGTCACGATGTACTGACACATCCTGGAGAACATTTCTACATCACTACAGGAAGGTGACATTTTAAAACCACTGCAGAATGGAAAAAAAGAGAGGGCCATGCTGGAGGATAAACACCAACCGGAGCGATTTCTTTTTACAATCTGGCAAAAATGGTTTTCATAAATGGCTAATTTAGGGACTACAAAGGATTATTACATGATTTTAGTTTTGGGATTTCTTTTTTTTTTTTTTGCAGCAAATAAGAATTTTGGGCTGATCCAGTACCTGAGAAATCAAGGTCTTGCTTTACATTAATGTAAAACATTACCATCCAAAATGACCATAAAGTATTCCTGCTCATTTATTTGAATGGCCTAAGACACCTACAGATATTAACATCATAGCTGCTTTAGTACGAATGGTTGACAAATAATGTCTCACGGTGTATATCCTCGTATCGGCCAACATCAACAAAGCTGTTAACTTATAAGGTATGCCTTAAAGTGGTTTTCATTATCTTTAAATATATAAAGTGGGTTGACAATATTCAACCTGAGGGTCAAATGAGCACTCAGTGGTGTCATGCCAGCTGTTTGCCCACCAAACGCCACAGCAAACAGCATGGCAGTTGGCTTCATCAGCTCCACACAGCACATTCAGTCCTGTTAACAGACATAGAAAATTAGACACCAGTTTCTCTCCTCAAACAGCATGTGTTGTTAATATGAAGGTAATACACACTCAGATGAAGACATCTGCAGATGAATTCCTCAGATTCTTTCCTTCTGTGTGTGTGTGTGTGTGTGTGTGTGTGTGTGTGTGTGTGTGTGTGTGTGTGTGTGTGTGTGTGTGTGTGTGTGTGTGTGTGTGTGTGTGTGTGTGTACGCTTACAAAGTGTCAGTGATTACCTCCGTGTAATCAAATGGTGAAGTTACCACAGTTTGTTCTCTCTCTCTCTCTCTGTGGGTCCGTCAGCGGCTGAGAGGGATGAAACAAATCTTATAAATACTATCATTGAGGAAGGGAATGTACCTTAACAAGGTAATTCTAGAGGCCGCCTCAGCACAGCCAATGTGGACCAGCTGTGCAGGCTAATCTGTTACCTTACAGAGGATTTGGGGTGACCATGTCAAGTTTAATTGAGCATTAATTAAAAACAGCGCAATTTCCCAACGAGATGGATCTGGTGCGTGATTAGGGGGGACCCTGATTTGGATTCATTGAGTCTAGTTTTCTCTCTCTTTGGTCCCTCACACTCTTTCTTCCTGTTGGTCTTTGGCTGTTCTCCGGTTACATTGGCTGGTTTAGGTCTCCATTATTTGAGTTTTTATTTTTCAAAGGAAAATCTGGGAACGTTTTAGTGTTTGGTTGGTTAAAAACAGATTGGATTTAAAAACTACTATCAAAATTACAACTTTAAAGGGATCTGTAGTGTAACCATTTATTATTTGTTTTAGCCATGTTAGCTGCATGGCTCTGGTGATGACAATGTTTGGTCCAGACTGAAATATCTCAACAATTATTTAATGGATTGCCAACTATTGCCATCACATTTTTTATTTGACATTTATGAAACAAACTGCGGTCTGTGTTGTGTTATATCAGGTATCTGCTCAATAATGCAAACACCAACCTGCAGCGCACTACACACACAATAGATTTAGTCTGACTGAGCTTCGTTCAGCTCTTATCAGCCTGTTCTTCTCAGCTGAAGTGTTTGTTTCAAATACAGCACTTAACCCAGACCTCTGCTGTATATTGTGTGTGTGTGTGTGTGTGTGTGTGTGTGTGTGTGTGTGTGTGTGTGTGTGTGTGTGTGTGTGTGTGTGTGTGTGTGTGTGTGTGTGTGTGTGTGTGTGTGTGTGTGTGTGTGTGGATGTGTGTGTGTGTGTGTGTGTGTGTCTGTCCTTTTCCATATGCGTGTCTTAAGCAGAGGAGTGTGTGTATATTGTGTGCACGTGTTTGCATGCATACAGTATGCATATATATAGGAACAGTGTGTGTTTGTATATAGTGTGTTTGTGTGCATACTGTAAACATTTCCTACTGATTGCATGTATACATATACATGTGGTGATGACCAGAGACATTTGACAAACTGTTTGAACTGTAGTCAGTCGTGGACAGAGGAAGCTCTGTCTGCCTGCGTGCGTGCGTGTGTGCGTGCGTGCTTCTTGTAGAGAGATGTAAGAGCTCTCACAGTTACAGTATAAGACAGACTGACTGTAGTAAAGTCTTCACTGAATCCTCTACAATGCGTTCCTGCAGCAGCTGTGAGATGATCTCTCTCGGAGGATTTTCTTCAGCAGCAGCTGCTGTTCTGTTCCTGTGTAACCTGCAGGGGATCTGGAACACCTTCAGCCATTAGCTGCTGATTTCTGACACCTGTTGGAAGCAGGTAAAATCTCTCTCTGGCTCATACAGTATGTCTCTTTGCGGCAGCAGCAGCAGCAGTGCATTCAGCCACCACTAGCCTTTCCTCAATGTTCATATTACATTGTAATAAATAGACATACATCAGGGTCAAATGTTTCCACCACCAACCTAGTAAAATCAATAACAAAAACATTGTGAAATAAAAGCATCCTATGCACACAGCCAGCTACACACAACCACAACATACACTACACACATTGTCAAATTGGTACATCTGAAGCTATTAAACTAGTCACAAAGTAATGCAATAACACTTGATCAGATAATCAGATCACTCACTCAGTACAGCTACTGTTATGGGCGGACTCGTCACACGGGTTGACTGACCTGCATTGCTGATGGCACTTGACTGGTCACTGCAAGTCTCTACTGCTTCTACTTATGTCGGATCTTGCTTTTGCTTTTTGTCCCACTGTATGTAAATGTATTTACTGTTAAATTGTCCTAAAGCTGCAAGATGTAGTGAACATAAAGGAATATAATTATATATATAAACCCTGAAAATAATTAACTAATTGTTTGCAAGTGAGTAGCAAATGTTTTTTTCAAAACATGCGCTTACTGATAATGACACAATAGTAGGAGAAAAGTAAGTAAGTAAAATGTGTTTGTATAGCACATTTCACAGATAAAAATCACAAAGTGCTTCACAACAAAAGGATGAATACATAACATTTATACATTACAATACATAATCAGGGGGAAAAAAGTAAAAAAAATGTAGACAGCTTATTTTCCTTATTAATACTTAGATGCTTGTTATTGCTTATGTATATCCATAAACTGTATTTGATTGAGTTGAACTGACCTGACTTGAGAAGGAGAGGGAGGACAGGAGGGTTTGAGAAAAGGATAAGAGGATGAATGGCTAGATGGAGGGCTGGAGGAGCAGAGTAGGGAGGGCAGAGGGAGGAAGGCAGTGTTGTTTTATCTTGACCGGCTCAGAGTGGTCCCCCCCTCAGTCAAATATACACATCTGACCCTGGAGCTTTCATCTCCGCTCAGAGAAAAAGACGGAGCCGTGCTGCTGGCGGAGGATATACAGTGAAAAACAAGCTGTCTTCAGCTAAAACAGGCAGGGATGGCCGGCTGACACGAGAGGGGGGAAGTGGGAGGGTGTCATAGTGTAAACACAACTCAATCCTCTGAGGCCATGATGTGTTCTTTGTGAGTAGGGAAGTTAAATTGGGTGTAGCGTGTTGGCGTTTTCTCCGCTGTCAGCTGGGTGGGAGCTGCATTGAGTTTAACGTGGTTGCCTTTGGATCAGTGGACAGAGAGAGAACTAAAACTGCCAGCGGTTAGATTTTCATTGTAGATTGGTGGAAACACTTAAAGCCCCAGTGTGTAACGTGTTTAGTTGCTCATTATCGTAATCTGTGTTGCCCGTTCACAAACTTGTCCTTTTTCATGAATATTTACCATCACCATCAATTCCAAGTATTCCTTTTGGCTTGAAATGTTACATACATACAGGTAGACGCTCCATATTCATGCGCCATCTTGAAATATGTTAGGTGGTAAGGGACATACAGGACATACGGCTCCGCTCCGTCACATGATAAACCCACAGGTGCTGCTAATGGGTATCGAAGCTTCCCGGCAAGTTTGAAGAAGGAAACATGGAGGACCACACGTATTCAAAATCCAAATTTCAGGAACAGGAGTCTTCTTCTTCGCCCCCAAAAATAAAAAGGATATTGAAAAGAGCAAGAGACCGAGGAACACTTAAAGGTGCACCGTGGAGTTTAATTGTAAAAAAACAAAAGTTATGTTTGCATTCAGTGTTACTTACCAAAACACATTGTGTGTATGATATCTGTGTTGAGAGCATTTCCAAGCTGATTTTTTGGAAACAACAAATCCTGCATTGTTTGCTAGCTACCAGTCTCCTTCTGCTCTGCTTCTGTTGGTGCATTTGTTTCTTATGCTGCCGGCGACTGTTGATCAGTGGAATGGCGTGAAATTGGCAGCAGGAATGTTTATTGCATCCACCGCGTGCTTACGCAAGTGCATGTGTGTCCGAGTGTGCATGAACGATACAAACAAAAACACTGCTCCATAGCACAACTAGTGGTCAAGAACTGCAACAAGTACATTACAAATTAGTTGAAAAAATAGGTTTCTTTCTTCTTGGTTTGATGAACATTTTGTACATGTATGTTTGTTCCAGCCCTTCACGAAGGCCCTGTAAATCACACTTAGATTGATTCATATATATTTCCCTGCAATCCAGTTTTATGTATTAAATGCTTTTGGAAACCTTGAGGCCTTCACAAGAGCTGAATTATGTTTTGTGGGTTGAAACTTTCATCTAATATTTGTAATTAGTATATAAAAACTTGTTAAGGCATCTTTTGATCTCCTGATAACCTCAAGGTTTAATGGCATGTTTTATCAAGGCAAACAGTCCGTTGCATACTTTTTTATTTCCTGACCTTTCAAATAAGCCTTCTTCTTGGTCTCCTTTTTCTAGAAAAAGAAATCAGTCTTCTTGTCGTACAGTAGCCTTTCTTTCAATGCAGCAGCAGGTCTGTGGCTCAGAGGTTTTGGTTACAGACTAATGATCAGTAACAGATTCATCTTTAGAGGCTTAGCCTGTGAGAGAAAAAGAAAGAAAAACCCCCAAGACAAATGACATACATGTTACATGGTTGAGATGGAGAGTCATTTTGCCATGTCTGACTGTCATACCATCCGCTCCATTCCTGCCCTCCTCTCCTCCGATCATTCCTCAGTGTCATGTTGTGAATGAGCCAGAACGTGGACGTAAAGATGATCTGAAGTCTGCCAGGCTTGTGGAAATAAAATGCTCCTTGAGGTCTAGACATCGCTGACATTCTCTCTGATCACCTGTGGCCTCCTCACCATATGTTTCTGCTCATCAACATTTTTAGTTTTCGATCAATTCGATTTTTTCTCTTGACGACACTGATTGCGTTTCATGAATGCGTGCAAAATGGTTGCTGCTTTGAAGTGGCAAAATCAATTGTAATAAGTTGCTGACATGATACCGTCTGCTCGAAATGGCACCACTCCTCCACCACAAGAACATACTTTTCCAAATGACACATTCCTCCACCCTGGTTATGTTTCAGATGCATTTTCATGTAGACAATGGCAGCAACTTTGAAGCTCAGAATTAAAAACATGGTCAGTAGCAGGGCATTCACATGGTTTCTAAATCACAAATATCAGCTGTGAAAGACTTGTGAACTACTGATTTGTAATCTATTTGGTAGGGAAATAGTTTAGGTGAAAGTTGTGGAAGTTGTATTATTCTGTGTAACTCTCCTGTATGTCCATCTGTATGTGTAATATGACAGGCTGTTTTCGTTCACTGTTCGAACTGATACAATAAGTAATGCACACTATAATTTGTGTATGCTGTAACCCACGTAATCGTGAGTCAGGTTATGGAGGGCTGCCTCTCAGGAAGAAGTCAGGAGATGTAGTATAAAGAGCAACAATGTTTGTGTAGGGAGTAGGTTGGGGTGAGAGGATGGGTCAAACACAAGACTTTTACCTGTTTGTGTCCCGTGTGAAAGCAAAAGTCAATGTTGACATATGTACTTATTTGAACCCAAACCACAATATTTTCCTAAACCTAACCAAGACGTTGAATATGAACATACTGTATACTGAGTTTAAGAGGCATGGATTGCTGCAAGAAGCTAAAAGGCCCCTAAAAAAAGCCTTAAGCCCTACTGGCCTCCTGTAATAATGTTTTTAGCCACACTTGGTTCCAGGGGTGGCAATGTCAGTCTTTGGTCCAGCTTGAAATGTCTCAACTATTCAAAGGATTGCCATCAAATTTGGTACAGCTATTCATGTTCCCCAGAGGATGAAGCCTAATAACTTTAGTGATCCCCTGACCTTTCCTTTAGCTCCACCATGAGGTTCACATTTATGATTTTAAGTGAATTGTTTGGTAACTCTCAGATTGATTGCTATGAAATCTGCTACCAACGTTCATGTTCCCTTCAAGACGAATTCTCGATATATCTTTTTATCTAGTGCTATTATCGGGTCTAACAAATTGTCCAATGCTTTGGTTTACATACCTGTATAGTTCACTTTGTGTTCAGATGCTTTAGCATGCTAACACGCTAAACTAAGATGGAGCACTTGGTAAACAATGCACCAACTACACCCCTGCTTCAAACACTATGTCTACTGCTGTATTAATATAACTACCACCACTAAAACCAGTAATACATCAGGCTAGTATTAGAGCAGCGATATGAGCTCCTGTCTGTTATTTGTATGTTTGTTGGTTCTAATGAATGAGTGTTTGTGTTGTCGGGCTGCTAACAGGGGCGACGGCAGGCAGTTCTCTGGTTTCAGATTGATTCAGCTGCATGTTTATGAGGATTAGAGCCAGTAGCCAGCCAGTCTAGACTGGTCTCCAGTTACACTGGACACACACAATGACTGGGACGCAGACAGAGGGGACACCATGGACAATATGCTTAATGGGTGGAGGGGGAAGAGATGTGTATGTGTGTGTCTTTAATTGTGTTTGAGTGTACAGTATATGTTGTGGATCTGTGTGTTTACACGTGAGAGACAGTTATTACTAACATGGTTAATCAATTAGTTGATTGACAGTGAGTTAATCAACAGCAATTTTGATAATAATTTAGCTTCTCAAATATGAGGATTTGCTGTTTTTCTCTTTTTTTCTAACTGTAAATCGAATATTATGTGGTTTTCAACTGTTGGTAGAAAAAACTTGGACTTTAGGAATTTGTTGTGTATTTTTTTGTATTTTTTTATGACATTATATAAACTCAATTATTATCTTATTGAAAAAATAGTTGAGAGATTATTTAGCAATAAAAATAATAATTTGCTATTACAAAAAAAATGTTTTATAACTTAGTAGTTGTTTGTTGTTGTTGACTTTATATTTGTTCAGCTCCAGTGACAGTTTCTTGTACAATAGTCCTGAGTTGTACGTTAGGTCTTCTCCTCAGGTCTTTTAAAAAAGAGATCTCAATGCGACTACCTGATTAGATAAAGTTACTCAAAATGTAACTCTCCTATGTAACATTTGTGAAATCTAACCTTAAAAGGAAGTCACTTTTGCACTTTTACCAATGTTTTTCAACAGCAGCTTTTCATTGTTTGTCTTCAGCAAATATACTGTGTAATCTCAATAATTAAATTAACCCATTTCCTCTGGGACCACCAAGTTTTCCCAAAAGTAATAATCTTAATGGGAATTAGATAGGATGTCTCCTGATCCCTGGCACTCCGCAGAATCACACCATTAACTCTAATGAAGTCTTCTCTAATAGTCATTATTTCCTTTTTAAACGTCTTTCTTTGGTGTATAATAGAAAGGAAGAGCAGAAAGAGATATACAGACAGACAGAGAGGAGACTCAAAGACAAGCCATTAATAGAAAGACAGAAGTGTACACACATACACACACACACACACACAAAGATGTTGCGTGTGCTCCTCCGTCAGTATCTGTTAACCCGTTAGCAAAGGGCCAGGATCCCCTCTGTAAGCTCCTAATTGTGCTTCATTGTTCTGCTGGACTTTGAACTCATAGGAGGAATAGATGACACCCAGGCGTGTGTGTGTGTGTGTGTGTGTGTGTGTGTGTGTGTGTGTGTGTGTGTGTGTGTGTGTGTGTGTGTGTGTGTGTGCGTGTGTGTGTGTGTGTGTGTGTGTGTGTGTGTGTGTGCGTGCGTGTGTGTGAGAGGGAGAGAGAGAGAGAGAGAGGCCTCAGGCCCTGTCTTCCTAAATGTATAAAGGGAAAAGTCTTAAAGCGTCAGGACCCTGACACCCCAAACCTGAGCAAGCACAAGAAGACACGGCACAGACCTACAGACACATCCGTGTTAAAATACACACACACACACACACACACACACACACACACACACACACACACACACACACACACACACACACACACAATTTCGACCCCAGACCAAAGTCTTTTTGATTCAGCCTTGGTCCTGGTTGAAGACCACCCGATTGGCTTCACCTGTCCATCTTCCTGGGTGGATTTTCTGAGACATAATCTGTCTTCAGGGGCATTTTCTTACCACACTTTGCTGCATGTCCGTCTGACTAGGCTGCTATAGCTGTGTAACACATGTATGCAAGAACAGGGGATGTAGGTGTTGTGTTGATCATTATTTAAATTACTGATGATTGACTGTTTTACACTAATTTTAATAGAGTTTGAAAGATGTAGACATTTACCAGGGATGGAGGAAACCATGACAGACAATATAGAATTACATTAGGGGAATTGTAGGATTCAGTGTTATTGGAGCTTTATCCATAGTGACAGTGGTGGAAGAAGTATTCACATCCGTTACTTCAGTAAAAGTAGCAATATGACACTGTGAAAATAAGTACAATTTCTGCATTTCTGTTTACAGCAAGCATAGCAACGCACAGAGCTGATCATAAGCCTACGGTGAAAACCCCAATTGAGACGCATATTCCAAATGCGCTGTATACATGTCCAAAGAATGCCTCTAAAACCTGAATAATATCGGAATAACCCACATGTCTTAATCGGAAAATGATATATTTGGAAAAAGGCCTTATTCGGAATATGTTGTTTACATGACCTGTATCAAATACGGAATATTGTCATATTCTGAATAATAGTGGAATATTGGTGTACATGTAAACATACTGATTGTTGCTTCCAGCAGCTGCAGTTGCTACCGTACCTGCCCAGCCCCAAACCACTGACAGAAAATGTTAGCAAATAGCATCTAGCTGCTAGATAGCCAGATCTTCTTCTCAGGAGTTAGTGAAGAGTAACTGCTAAAAGGAAAGGGATTTTTGGATTAATCAGGTGGCCAGAAACACGATTTCACATGAGAGCTAATGTTGCTTTTTATCTTCTGCATGTAGATGATAATATATCAGTGGTGTGTTTGCAATTTGTTTTTGCTGCCCTCAAGTGGCCAAAATATCAGTTGATGCAGGTTTAAGTAAAACCCTGTATGTTACCTTCCATCTCTATACATTTGAAAAACCCATGACTTGTTACTACTAAATATGGTACAGTATGAAAGCTTTTATACAATGTACACATTATACAGACATATTTATAAACATAAATACACCATTGGATATTTCCTGAGAATGCGGTTATTCCTCTCCATCCCACCGTCCTCCCTGCCAGTGTGAGCCGTTTGTGGTTTGTGTGAAGCCTGACACATCTCAGGATGTCTGAGGATCAATGAGCAGACAGCTCATGACTTATGTTGCATCAGAGCAAAGGCGGGCTGAGATTTTCTGCATTGTTTAAGTCTTCTTTACCCCACAGGGTTTGGATTTATTTACACATCCGAAGAAGCAGAGTTTGAATCGGATTAGGCTTTTTTTCTGTCTGTGTGATACGTCTGTGTTATAGTCAAGTGATATGTGGAGAACATCCTCATAGATGTCTTGGTCATGTTTTGTTGTTCCTGTGTGACACAGTCTGATCACATTCTGTTCCTTCTGTTGAGCAAAGCGTGGATTTGTAAGAATACTGCATGTATGATAATGTACAATGAGCGTGTTACTTGACATCATCATTCTGTGCTCTTGATTAGATCTGCTTTCGATAAGGTAACTTGTTATTTATAGTGTGTAAATTAATTTTCGAAAACACCAATACTGTACTGCACTGTTCACTGGGCTAAATACAACTAAGAGTTCTTACCTGTCGCTAAATCTCTAGATCTCATTAGCTAGCATGTCTGCACATAATTGCATTTCCCATCAGTAGGCTACATGTGCTGGTGTCTGTTAATGCCAGTAGAATTAGGGTATTAATCTGAAGATTTAACAGCTTTGGATCCACATGAAGCCCATTACAGTTTTAGTTTACTCTCTCATTTGGCCCATTTTTCCCCATTGTGGTACAAGGCTGTAAACAGTAAGCACACATAACCTGCTGTTTGATCACAAGCAGTTGTTGTTTGCTTTTAAAACAGCCGTTGTTTACCCACAAAAATGGTTGATCTATGACGCAATATAATGATGGAAACTATTACTTAACACCGGTGGAATATTTTCACCTTTAAGCATGCACAACATGATTTGAACCCCTTCACCATTAGCCACTCTGATGGTATCAGCTGTTTGGTGGATTCCAAAACTCATCTGCTAATTTCATTACTTAACCTGCCACGCAAACCACAAACTAAAACAACAAATCACAACACATATGTTCTTCTATTTTCCCCTGAGGAACAATGAATGTTTTTATCTCTCAACACCACGATATAATCTCATTTATTACATTACATTTATTTGAAAGCTCTAGTTTCAGCTGCTTTTGCAGATTCAGACTACAGTATTAACACAAAATATAGATCAATTAATTGAAATTCTAAATAAAATAATATAATAATTTATATATTTATCAGAAATGGGCCATTCTGCAGAATGAGTAGGCTACTGTTACTTTTGATACTTCAGGTATATTTAGATGGTAATACTTGTAACAGAGTAATTTTTCACCGTTCTAACCGTACTTTCACTTAAGTAAATGATCTGAATACTTCTTCCACCACTGATTAGCTTTAGTTTATATATACTGTATATATATGTATCAGTATATTTCTTAATTTCTGTGCTTATTTTGGGGAATGTTCACCACTGATACATTTCATTCATGTTGTGTTAAATAGATCACCTCAGCATGTTATCTAGCTATTCGTAACCGCAGTCATTTCACTAATGGATCTCTATAATGCTGACATATTGTTGCCAGGGAGACCGGTGATGCAACTGCTAAGCTTCTGCACTGTTTATCTCCATCTCTCCCCATCTGTTGCCATCCGACTCCTGGCCTCTGATGTTTTTGGAAATCAGATGGCTGACAATGGTGGCGTCGGTGCGGCTGCGTGGCTCAAATCGGCCTGAGTGGAATTAGGGTCACACCCAGCGTTTGAAACTAACACCAGCCTAACACCAACCAAATGCTGATAGATGTAATCTGCAAACGGTCTCCAGCTTTTTGACAATATTCTACTTGGAAGGGGAAAACTTTTTAATATTGTCTGACTTTTGTCATTAAAATGTTTTCAAGGCGTGGGAACAGAACGGGTCTTTACTCAGTTGTAAGATTTATGCTCCTCCTGACTGAAACAGCCGGTGTGGTTTGTCCATTCTTTGTAGGTTTCAACTGGTCCTCAGGTGTGTCCCAAACTGATGTAAACTATTTACTGTTTAGATGTGTCAACGATGTTTTCTTTCACCAAACCACATTTAAAAGGAATCAAATTATTTGTTTCATGTTTGTTTCATGCAGAGGTCACACCCTGTTACACATCCTGCTGAATCCCTGGAATGAGCAACACAGTCGGACACACACTCACCTCCCTGTGTTTAAATCCCTGTGTTTAAAGTGTGCAGGCTTCCACATGTATTTGCATGAATACAGACAGACACACACACACACACACACACACACACACACACACACACACACACACACACACACACACACACGCACACGCACATATTGACACACAGGTAAAGCAACATTCACGCAAACCCAGAGACAAACCTGAGTCACGCCGTCAAAGCTCGCCCTGAGGTGCATCCTCATCCTACCTTCACCTTTCTTCTGCTTCCCCCCCTTCCTTTCTTCCTGGGTGGGGGGAACCTTGGCGTCACCTGTCCCCTTCTGAAGGTGTCAAAGCACCGAGGTGAGAGCCCTCTCAGTCCTCTGAAGAAGGTTGGGATCCCAATTAGCCGGAGGCCGACCTGCCCCTGCCCCAACACAGGTGTCACAGTGATGAAGAAACATGACAGGGAACCAAGAGGCTGAGTCCTCTTTTAAAGCATAATGGATAATGGAAACTTTACATCTCTTTGTTGAATGGCTGCTGGTGCCTCTCAGATGTGCTTTTTTCTCATGGCTCATTGTGTTTTTCTTCAATCTCTACTACTTTCCTTTTTGCTCTTATCTCTCCTACGCTTCTACTTCGGCCCCTTTCTTCTCTTCTCTCGCTCACTTGGGCCCTCCCTCCATGCCAAACCACCATGCTTTGATACCCTTCATTTAGCATGTCAGCAGCGATGACATATGTACCTATTCATCCACCCCTGTTTACATTGTTAGAAGTGTATTCCCAATCAAGCAGGAACAAGCATGGCCTTTTGCTTTCCCATTGAAAATGTTCTTCCTAATAAAGCCTCCAGACATTCAACCGGCTGAATATTTGGCCTTTTCAAAAGGATTCCTTCTCTGCGATCACTCATACAAAGCAGGCAGAGAGTATAATTTGCGTGATGTGTTTTCAACAAGATCCCATCCTGTCAGGGGTGAAGGGTCTTTTATCTCTAGGGGTGTCTTGAGTGGCTCTCATGTCTGGTTCAGAGCATGCAGAGGCTCAAAGCCGAGCGACAGAGTGAGTGGCAGCAGGGTCGACAGCAACGGCTCTGACAAATCCTCCTGTATCTGGCCCAGAATCCTCTGAGGCTACTCGGTGAGCTGCCGTGAATCACCTTGAGCTTAATGATTTGCAGATATTCAGAGAGAAGGGAGCTGGAACCTCCAGGGCCGGAGTTTATCTCCTGGACCTGACCCTTTAATCTGGCCCACAGATAAACCCTGCAGACAAAGAGGTGTGTGTGTGTGTGTGTGTGTGTGTGTGTGTGTGTGTGTGTGTGTGTGTGTGTGTGTGTGTGTGTGTGTGTGTGTGTGTGTGTGTGTGTGTGTGTGTATCAGGGGATGTTTGAGCCTTGCATAACCTCTGTCTAACCCTAAGACCATGGCAAGACCAATAAAGGCAATTTACAACTGTTCAGTGATGCATTACCTGACCTGTTGTCCTGCATTCCCATGAGGAACAATTCACTACCCATCAATGTTGTTGTCCTTTATATAAACCATAATCTGTAATTCAGCAGTATTGTCTCAAAATGACACCTCCATATCTTATTTTGGCTAACTACTGGCAGGTCCAGAGCCAGTACACTGATCTCTCTGATATCTCAGCAACTACTGGATTTTCATTGAAGTTGATATTGACACCCATAGCTATAGCAATTTAATTAATTATATGGCAACTATATTCAAATTAGAATAAAATAAATAAACTTATAACAAATTTTGTTTTTTAAAGAGTAACAGCAGGCTTTAAAGCAAAGTTTCAAGCCAGTTTCACCTGAAAAGTGTGCTTTGTTGTACCCCTAACCTAGCCTGGTCCTACCAGACTCTGGTACATTTCATTTGTACAGTCTGGCCACTCTCTATTGACAAGTGTTAACTTCCTTGAAGGCGCATACTCTGTTTAAAACTATTGGATCTGACCAGAGCCACTCTGGATCTGCCATAACCAATCACTAACGTTTGGTCGTGACGTCGGCTTAGCATCGCTAGTGTTCACCTTAGCCAACTCTTTCACCACTAACAGAGCAAGCTGGAAAATCAAACTTTTCCCGAACCCCATGGGGAGGAGGGCCACAACATCATGGCCAGCAACAAAACTCAGCAAAGATTGTTCTTGCTCGGGCTTTAACTTCTGGATATTCGGCAGCGTTGCCACAATGGACCGAATGGCTTCGCTCGCATCTTTCTCGCCGTCATTACGGAACTACAACTCAAACTAGCGCACAACCATAGCGCACAACCCATAGACTGTATAATATTAATGGACAAAGCATCCGGGTTGGCGAAGTGCTGCAAATTCGGAAGTGCCTTAAACCTGCATTCTACCTGAATTCCAGCAGGGGGCGACACGTGCGGTTGCAAAAGGAGGTCTGTTTCTGTAGAAGTCTATGAGAAAGTGACCCACTTCTCACTTGATTTATTACCTCAGTAAACATTTTCATAATGAGTTTATGGTCTCAATCGCTAGTTTTAAGTCTTCTGCAATACAGAATGATGTTCATTTTTAGAATTATGGTCTTTTTGATTTTAAAATCAGCTATAAAGCAGAGGGTGTTTTAGGGCGTGGCTATGATGTGATTTCCAGTGAAAGTGTGTAACGTAACATAGAGTGGTAAAGATTGGCCGGAGAAAACCTGCGAATATACTGCAAACCCAGATGACGTACTGAAGGAAAATGAAAATTGAGCGGAAGTTGTACGAATAGTGCCTTTTCCGATTAAGACATGGGATATTCTGGTATTATTCAGGTTTTAGAGGCATTCTTTGGATACAGCGCATTCGGAATATGCGTCTCAATCAGGGTTTTTACCGCAGCCTCTTGCCTGTTTACAGCTTATGGTCAGCTCTGTGCGTTGCTATGGTTGCTGTACACAAACCAACCAGCCAACAGTTTGCAAGGCTGCAGACCCAATAAGAAGGAGAAACACAGCTACTTTTAAACATTATCAAAGACTTGGATATCAACAGGTTTTTGGAAATCTGCACACATCGCTACGACGATCTTTTCAAGAAGCTGGTTGAAGGACTGAAAGAAGGACGCTGTTTTGTGTAAACTTTGAAGAAATCGTATTGCACGGCAACATGTAAACGGGAATATTAGTGGAATATTCACTTTCATTAGCCATTTAAACAGCTTAGTTGGAATATCGTCTTTTTCGGAATAAGGGCAAAAAACTGAATATTATGTGCATGTAAATGTAGTCCACGCAAGTTTGCTGGAGTAAACCTGGGGCGTGTTCAGACCCAACAAAATGTAGAAACATGTTTAAATTACCTATAATGGTGGTGCCCACTACTTTTTTAAATAAGCACAGGTTTACAAACACGTCACTGCTGATTGGGTGACATCTCTGACACACCCACCAAACGAAAAAAAACAACAACCTAAAAGCCTGTTGTGCATCGTTTCACATCGTTTTGAGGAATTATGTCGTTCATCCCGGAAACTGTAGCAAAACGGTACACAATGTTTTGAGATTGAACGTTCCCCCTGTACTTCAGCATCAAGCTGAGAAATTAAACCACTGTGTATGAGTGTTTCTTGTATAACGCCCAATATACGGTAATATTGAATTATTGCCTAGCTGGCTAGCCCTTACATATTTATGGTATCCAGAAAATGAATCCTCATTTTTAGTGACCCCTGATCATGCCTGTAGCACCATCATCAGACCAAAATTTCAACTGACACTTTGCATGATGTGATGGGCAGATTGCTATAAAATGTGATCTATGCCTCCAAGGAGGGGCCATAGGGCCACTCTTAGGATGAACTTAACATCTATCCTTTCAGTTTTAACACTTGTTCGAGCAGGTTATACTAATTTCTGTCTCATTTAGATGAAATCCAGAATTTTGTTTTTGACGGAGCAATAAACAAATGCTTTTGTCCTCGACAGCTGGTTTTGAAATTGTGTCAAGTTTTTAACAGGTTTGCAACCAAATACTTGAGTAACCAGCTGTATTTTAACAAGACCAACAGTCTGACCAAAGTCCAATTACACTCTGAAATTCTAACACGATGGGTGGAACAAACATACTGACGTTTATCCTTCACTATTTTAAGAGCCTTGTTAGTATTACGACCTAATTTCCCTCAAGAGAATGCTCTTTGCTTTAACTGTGTATTAACATGTAAGCTGGTGTTAACGTTTATGGTGTTCAGATTGTTATCAAATGGGAATGTGAAGTTTATCTTTGGAAGATCCAGCATCATTTATTAGTAAGCTTTATAAGGTATATGTGTTGGTCAGTTTCTCTGCTTGACAGTCCCATTTTGCAGCAATAAAATTGAAGTGAGATGAACAAACAGATGTTGACAAAGTTTCCTTTTGGGGACATCATTTGAAATTGGGAAAAATTTGAAGTTGGTAAAAAGGTGATATTGCAATATATCGCAGAACATTGCAATATGTTGAAAATCGCAATAATATCATATTGTGACATAAGTATCGTGATGATATCGTATTGTGAGGCCTCTGGTGATTCCCACCCCTAGTAAGCTTCCAAACTCTTTTCACAACTACTGAATGAAAACCTTACAATATTCACTCTTTGTTCTCATTTAATGAATCAGTATATTTTAAAAGTATTTAGTGACCCTATTGCTTTAATAGTGTACTGATAAAGACCAATATAAGGGAGTACAGGAAAAACAGAAAGATGGTACAGTTGGAGTCAGCATTCTTTGTACTTTACTTTAAAGCTAAAGGCTCAATGTCCTCAGTGGACAAAACTGGTTTTGCTTTATTCCGCTGTAATGAAATTCTGTTTCGGTTTGACTGCTCACCAAACTGTGGATGAAGACATTACAGAGACCACCCACCGCTGCTTATGTATCACACAGGAGCAGCACACAGGCCATGTTTGTCTACTGGTGACAGATGAAAGAAAGAAAGAAAGAAAGAAAGAAAGAAAGAAAGAAAGAAAGAAAGAAAGAAAGAAAGAAAGAAAGAAAGAAAGAAAAATTTCCATCCACAGATGAGCTGCATTACAGAGCGGTCTCTCATTCGAGCCAAAGATTCACTCTACTTACCAAAACAACAGCCTGGTGTCTGATATACATATGAGGAAATCACACAGCAAGTAGTTCAGTAGATTGAGACGGTCAAACACATGTTTTAGGACCATTCTCTTTTTCAGTATAAAATGCTGCAGACTGACTGTAATGGTTGGTGGGCCTTGTACTGATTGACTGTTGACTGATGATTTCTGGACATTAAAGCTATAATAAGTAACTCTCTTGAAGATTGATTGATTGAAGTTTTGGCCTCAGAAATAGGAAGGAATAAAAATGAAATCAAATCCAGCAAAGATTGCCGAGATATTGCTGTTTTTTTATCAATCAGCAAGAACAAAACTCATGATACTGTTAAGCTTGTGCAGTTGATTTTTATTTTTGGCTTGTTCATCATCAGCACAGTTGCGACCTGACAAGCAGGTCAGCATTTCTCAAAATCTGTAATGTGTCTCCAACCATGGTAACTGTGCTGTTTGTTTTTCTTTTACAAAACTCCATCGAGCAGTTGGATACTGTATTTTAACAGTATATTTTTATAACATATTATATTACAGAATATTAGATTTGAGTTGTAAGTGTTTATTTGTCATATGTGCAACCTTGACAGTGGAGCAGTCACTGGAAATGTTACTGACAGGAGTTAAAATATAACAATAAAACATAATATATATAAAATATAATACTTTACTGTTCCACACTGCTGGTGTGTACTGTACATATGTGGTAAAGTGGGTATTCCAGTGATTTGGTTTAGCACTTTCACAAACTCTAGCATCTTTTGTTATTCTTCTAACTTATACTACACTGAACTCAATGTGTAAAATCAGCGGAGTGCCCCTTTAACATAAAAAAAATGTTAAGATAATTTTTGCTTGGAATGTGGATTTTGATATGACCATTATGACTGCACTTTATGATAGCATTTCCAATGTTTGCATAATATGTCCTTCCCTTTTATTACCTCGGCCAAGGAGGTTATGTTTTCGGTTCAGTTTGTCTGTCTGTTGGTTTGTCTGTCAGCAGGATTATGGAAAAACTACTGGCCCTCTTTTCATGAAACTTGAGGGAAGGGTGTAGCATGCTGGGCCAAAGAAAAACAGATTACATTTTGGAGCAAATTCGAATCACAATGCGGATACATGAATATTTTTTTCATTTGTTAACATTGCAAGATATGGCATTTGTGCTGCATTCATGTGGTGTCGGAATAAGCGAAAACAAATTGTTGCCGTTGTATAGGGCAACTGAGTGCCCTTCTAGTCACTTCTGATACGTATATTATTTTATTGCATCTATATTGGATTTCCTATTTGCTTTCTGCATCGATTTTTGTTTTTGTAATGTTTTATTTGAATTTGTCTGTATTTGGGCCTTGGGGACTACAATCGTGAACTGTTTTGCCAATATGTATTTGAATGACAAAGCACAAGTGGGCTCTTGCTGCCATTATAAAATCTGGGAGCACTTTATTTTTGTGAGGTTCTGAAAACCATTACTGAATTTAAAGTCCTCAAAACTCATATTCTTTCTCAGCCTGTTTTACTCTCGGTCCCAGGGATACAACAGCGACATTATGCAGCTTTATAACATGTACTTAACAACAGGGATGCATTCTTGTTCCATCATCCCTCAAAACCTCAACACAGCTCTACCACTCAGAGACACAGGCGACACACAGATCAGTAGTCTAATACATATTGTCATCGGCCCTCGGCCATAAGTCTAGTGGCTCTACTAAAGCCCCTCACACTGCAACAGGGCAATGAGGATCAGGACTGAATATTCTGGATCTCAGACTCTTGAGCCACCAGGTGACACATCTTCATTCCTATCCTCTCTTTTTCTATTTTCACAGGAGCAGCAGTTATACCCTTCTTCTTCTTCTCTGACTCCTTGCAGTGACTGACAGCTGTACTGAGGCATTCATCATGGACATACGAAAGCCATATTTTAAATAGTATTCACCATTTTCCTCAGTGGATAAAGGGGGGGGGGGGAGGTTGTGGAAGAGGAGAGCAGGAAGGGAGGGAAAAGCTCCCCAGATGAAAATCCTAAATCAGTATGCCCTGCTGCTGCAGCTGAGGCCTCAGCGGGGATTGCATTTAATTTATTCTCCTAAGCCTGGGAATCAGGCCATCAAAAGGAACCAAACTATCAGGTTTCCTGCACTAAATGGCCCAACAGTGTGATGTGGCCAGTCTGGGATCCGACTTAACCCTTTCGAGGTGGCAAGCAAGTGTCAGAAGCAGTTGCCTTCCTTGTCCGGACCAGTTTATCTCCTGACACTCTGAAGCTGCAGGCACAGAGACTCTCAGGCTCAGTTAGGACTTGTGGACTTAAGGTGACACAGTGGGGACAGGTGGTACTCCCTCCCAGTGCTTGGTATAGATTTGGATATCCCTTCTTTAGCCTTGTTTAATGGTTGTGGATCATAGGATTAAGGAACACAGGCTCATGGTAGGCCATAGGAGTACAGCCTAGCTTCCTTTTTAGTAACTTGTTGAAATGCCAGCCCAGTCTCACTAGTGAAGTATGTTCACATAATGATTCTGCAGTACATTCTTTAGCCAAGTGCCAATACAGATTAAGGTCAGGGTGGTGTATGGGCACAAAAAGCATCCTGTGGAATTACGTCCATATTGAACAGTAACGCACCTCATGATTTATGTTTAGTCAGTGCCAGTGCAGAAAGTAGTGTGTCCTTTAAGTAGCAAGGTGAAAAGTAACAGTGTGGAGGCAACTGTGAAATTTCACGTTTTCCATCCAAACCTTCCCCTTACCTTATTCAAATATTAAGTTGCCTAACTCTAACCATCACCATAACCATATCGAAGTTGTCATGTGCAGAGAATATGGAGAGAAAAAAATTCCACAATGAACATATTAGAATACTCTTCTTGTCTGGCAATATAATTGATGTGTCTGATTTTAATGCTGGAGACTGAATATCGTGTCCTTTCGAGGATTGGCAATTTATGTTGGCTTTAGTTTTTTTTGTAAACAATAACCACAATGCGTCCCTACCTAACTTTAACCATGTGTTTAAATTGCCTAACTTTAATTATTGTTTGCCATAACCATGATCTTCCTTTAGCCTTAACTGTCTTTGCCTTGTCTGGATATTGTGGAAATAGATTATTTAAAGCAACTTGGTATTTCGCTATGACAATATATATTCATAACTGAGTAAGCAATAATCCAAGTTAAACTTAATAATAGTAATTAGGGCTGGGCAATATATCAATATTATATCAATATCGATATATGAGGCTAGATATTGTCTTAAATTTTGGATATCGTAATATGACACAAGTGTTGCCTTTTCCTGGTTTTAAAGGCTGCATTACAGTAAAGTGATGTCATTTCCTGAACTTACCAGACTATTCTAGCTGTTTTATTATTTGCCTTTACCCACTTAGTCATTATATCCACATTACTGATGATTATTTGTCTAAAATCTGAATGTGTAAATATTTTGTGAAAGCACCAATAGTTAATCCTACAATATCACTGCAATATCAATATTGATGTATTTGGTCCAAAATATCGTGCTAATTGATTTTCTCCATATCGCCCAGCTTTAATAGTAATAATAGTACATTTCCTTTACACAGCATTTTTCTCAAACACAAAAAGCTAGATGAGGAAAAAACAGTGCAGAGCGGAATTATACAACATTATGGATGCATTATAGATAAGGTATAATATCTTTTATCTCTAAAGTAACTAAAATTGCTCAAACTTTGGTGAGAGAAGAGAAAGATCTGAGGGAAAATACATTTTGAAGGCCTTTAAAGCAACACTATGTAATGTTTAGCTGGTCCCCCTACAGGTTGTCTCATTGGGACTACAGCTGCAGCTAAAAGTTACATAGTGTTGCTTTAAAAGGGCTGCCATTGGAAGTCAATGAACAGAATTGAATGTGATTGTGGTTTTGCTACTGTAAATCAGCCAAAATCAACCTTATGTGTAGCGATATGGTGCAAAATGCAGAAGAGAAAGCCATTATGGGCCAAGAACTGCAATTGCATTCACCTTTTAAACATTCAGATACATTTACTGTTGCAGGGGGATTCACTGAGCAATGGAGCCCTTTGATTAAGGTATGGTTGCAGTAAGTGTTCATGTTGTAGAACCTTTCTAATGTTATAAAACAGCTTCAAATCACGTCCTGAGGAGAAGAGAACTTTTCTTGTTTAATTATAACTGTGGCTTCTTCTGGAGATCCAGGGTAAAGTGCTGTAGCTTTTGATTAAGATTGACCAATGATGCCATGTTGGCAGGCAGCTACAAAAGGGAAGTAAAATATGTTAAAAAGCTAGTAAAGTTTCTAGTTTTTCTCAGTTGACACAATTTGACACAATCTGAACTGTCTTCATTCGGTTAAACCGGGCTATAAATGACTCATTCTACTTGAGTCAGGTCTAATTTGAGCCCAGATTTCATTGTTTTTCAAAATAACCCATGTGGGTCACACAAGTTCACATCCAATATTATTTTGCTCATGTGTAAATCCATCTCTTGAGTTCTTGGAAATTATCGAGTTTCTCCTTGCGACTTTGTCCTTGGCCACATGAAACCCGGCCCTTACCAAAAACAACTAAAGGCTACTGTTTAACTGTCGCTGAGAAGCACAAAACGCCAACCACGCTCACAAATATACTTCACAGACGCTTTAATTCCTGCTCGACTTGAAAACCAGTGTCACCGCAGAGGGCTTAGGAGGTTTTTATTAACTTATTCTAACATAAGGAGTTGTTTGGTGCACTGGTTTTCCAAAACGAGGTCAGGGGTCACCGTGCAGGTTAAAGTAGACATAAGCTGTCTCTTCCATACAACCCACTGATATTACGCAGCTTTTGAGTATGTAGAGAAATTCAGTATGAACAAAACTTTCTCTTTTTTAACTTTCTGTTGATTTACACTTTTATTCCACACACAATGCAATGCACAAAGGAAAATAAGGAGCTACTCACAGCTGGAAAACATTAAATTAATTACTGTGGATGGTGGTGAAACAGCACCAGGAAGATCTTGGAAAACAGAACAAATATCTTTGAGAAAACTTTCTCTTTGTGAGGTTTAATTGCCAAAATCACAACAAATATGTTGATTTTATTGTAACTGAAAAAAACGTACTATGAAAATCAATACATACTTTATGGGATTTGCTTTAACTTTAACTAAAAATTTCCTTTTCAATCATGGAAGGCTTGTATCATGTGGATGCACTGACAGTTGTGTTGTCATTACTTAGAATTCCTCATGGGGGAGACAGAAACTACACACTATAGCTTTAAGGTTTTCATGCCACCTTCTTGGCCACATCACTCTTGCAAAACAGATTTTTCTCTCAATGACACTTCAACCTGGTTAATTAACAGCTTACCATCAAAACACATTAGGAATAGTTTACCAAAAGGAGGCATTTGCAATATCATGAAATACACAGCTGTGCCATGACTTGTTGGTGCCATGCAGTTTTGTGAAAAACTGGAAGTGATAAAGTTTCAAAAGTCTTGTCTTGTCGGCCTTTTCTTCAACGAACATAATCTACTACAACTGACCGTGTCTTGTGTTCAACAATGAGCCAAATGGCAGCACGTACCTATGCTGGAAGAGTAGATGTCCGAAATCAGTAGCAGTTGCAAGCAGACTGTGGTTGTTATCAGGCTCCAGTCAGGACTCATGGTCATAAAGAACATAATATTACTTTCTTCTTATGAACACACTGGAAAGCAGGCCAGTTCTCTGATGACCAGCTCCTTACCCCTCATCTCCTCTCCTCCTTGATCTTTCCCCACTGTTTGCTTTACTTTATTTTCTGTTTTTTCTCCCCCTCCCCCTGTAATTTTTTCGTGCAAAGAATAAAATTTCATCTGCGCGGGCTCTGGGAAAGGCGGCCCTCGGATTGGCCCTTGCCCGTACAGATGCTTTGAATTTACAGGGCTTTTCTGCCTGCGAGGAGAAACAGGGAGGGATGGATGGATGGATGGATGGTGGGGTGGAGGGGAAGAGATGGGAGGGGTTGAAAGGGGGGTGAAACCTGCCTGTATTTCCTGGGGATTAGGCGTCAGATGGGCGCCCTCAGAGGAGGTCTCAGGTCCCGGCCTCCCTGGATGGCTGGGAAACTGACCCCCATCTGACTCCGTGGTCTTCTTTGTGCCCTGCCAGCGTGTAGCCTCAGGACAGGGCCGAGGCCTGGGCTCTGTCCCACAACCAGGCCGGCTCACCACTGCCTGCATCTGCATGGCCTGTCACGTTTGCACCTTATACATACATTACGTTAAACTAAACATTTGTTTCTTAAGGATAACTCCAGTGTAGTACAACTCAGGTCTGACTTCTGTCATCATTTCTATCGATATTAATGACATTGTAATCATGAGGTTATTTACTAAAATCTGGGAACAAGGAACGTCTTTAAAAGAAGTCCAACAGGGCAAGAAACTTGAGCAGTCAGACAATCAGACAGGATGTGAACAAAGGTTGTAGGTATGCATACTCATTTTAAGAGAAAGTGAACAACCTTAACAGCTTTGCCCATTGATCATCTCACTTTGTTGTAGCAATGTCACCAAGTTCCCAGAACTTGGAAGAGTTCAATGTTATCATAACCCAGAGAAATAATGACCAAAACTATGAAAATAAGACAAAAGTTAAGCAAAGTTAAACAAATGTAGCTGGTGAACCCTAACTTTAAAGGACCAATCCATGATCTAAATGTAAACAAAAGGGCCTCCGCTACACCCAAATTAAAACACAGATTTGGAACCGGCTCTCACTCACAACAACATTTCAGGTATTAATATTTTAAGATGTCCAAGGTTTGTTTACCTCAGTAAATCACTCAAATGTATATGGTCCAAAAACTACGGAATAGGCCTTTACCTGTTACCTGCCTGTATGTGTGACTAAAGACCTGCTAGAAACGATGCCTCCGTATGGTGTCTTGTTTTTCATACACCACCAGTACTTTACGTTTGGGCAATAAAACTTACTATAATCACTATTTTTTATAATAACTATGGATCACATGACATCTTAAATATCAAACGGATGCTTGTAGTGGCGAACCCAGAGAGGACCATCACCCGACTCTACAGCTCCCCTCAGCTCTACAACGCTTAGCATCCTTTAGCTCAGTGTTATGGTTATTTTCCGCCGCAACATCAACATAATTTTTAAGCCATAGCAGGCAGTTGTTTTCGGCTAAAAAAGCCCTGATAAACCTACTGTATGCTACTTACTAAGTACGTTGCAAGTACTTACCAAGCACCACCAGACTGAAAGACTCAGTTAGAGACTAGGTGGTGACCATAGTGGAGCATTTATTTCCCTCAGGAGTTGGTAGAGACCAAAAATAGAGCTAATTTGCCAGGTCACCAGAAACACAACTCCAAAAAAAAGATTATGTTGCTCCACTTTATGTCTGTTGAATGTGTAAGTAGGCAACACTGTTTACTTACATGTGACACTTGAAAAGTGATGATATTTCAATGGTGTGTTCACATCTTAGTGTTTATCTCTGCCACCAAGTGGCCAAAAAAATCAACTGTTTAAGGGTTGGAAAAGATGGCCTTCATGTTTAAAAGAAGCCAACACTGACTGTTAATAGGAGAAGGGATGTTTGGATGCTTTGCACAAGAAAAGTCATTATTCACATGACCACACACCCACTATGTCAGGAAAATATAAATATGTTTTAACTGGAGCTGTGACCCATTTTCAAAAAGACAAAATGGAATCTTATAACCAGGAACACAGTAATGTCTTCAAAGGTTTAACTTGAATACCGTGATGGTGTGTACTTGATAGTGGACCTGACTTCTTGTCATTACTCAACATTAACTCCTGCAGTAAATGTCATTTCAAAATTGTCATGTTGTAAGTTGGTCATGTCAGAAAACAACTAGTTGAAAGTTGTGGACGACAATGAAAACTTCTGTTCTCAGTTCCAACACTGTTGAATATTTTTGTTTTTGAACCCCGCTGACTTTCACAAGGCGTTGGACTGGTGTAGAAATTTCTGTCTTTGTTTTCTGAGGTCTTGCTTCCATCATTCTTTTTTTGTCCAATAATAAGACATGCTGAAATACTAGTTTGCATGTTTACTTTCCATCTTTGTGCCGTTGAAAACGGGATCAGGTGGGGAGGTTCTATGCAAAACTGATTACAGGCCAGAAAATGGTTCGTATCATCAATGGGGAAGTTATCAAGTTCAGCAACAACGGCATACTATTCCTAAACAACAGTGTTACACTAACGTTAAGCTCCTTTAAGCTTTTCCATGCTCAACTTTAACCAATGTATCAAAATGTCCTCACACTAATAATCTTCTTCTCTCACTCACTCACTCACACACACACTCACACACACACACACACACACACACACACACACACACACACACACACACACACACTCTCTCTCTCTTGTAGAGCTGGAAGTTGAGCTGGGAATCCTTACCTTTTGAATGTGGCTCTCAGTCAAATCAAATATACTGTATGTAGCATGTCATCCTTCTGCCATTTGTTCTGCAACACTTCAAATTATGCTTACTTTATTACACTGGAGATGGATTTATTTGTTCAAGGACACACACATACACACACTTGTTTCCATGGGGGACAATGACGTTTTCTCTTACAATTAAACTTCACACTCTCACACTATGATGTCCACAGTTCCTGGCAGCGTCCTCAAGGTCGAAGCACAAAATGATCTCATAATTTCAAGAGGGACAAAATTATGTTTTTAAAGGTATTTTATTACCGGAGTGTGTACAGACCTTTTGTAGAATCAATTGTAGCAATTCTTTAGAAAGCATTTTACATTTTTTTTATAAGAAAGTGAGGCTTTTGAAAAGTCCAAATGCAGCAGAGCAGTCGGTTCGTCATATATACGTCCGTCAATCCCAATTCAAATCCAACTTAAATCAAACAGCGTCTGTGTGAAAAGGCCTGCTGCTGCACAGAAAATGGCTGAGATGAGAAATCCAATTCTTGATTACATGGCGCCATCTTGTGGTGGCTGAATCAAAAAGCAAACCAAAAGCAACAGCAGAGAGCTTCTATTTCCAGCAAAAATTAGTACATTTGTTTTATGGCTTAATAACAAAGACAAAACATAAAGAAAAACTCTCTCACTTGTTTGTTTTTTAAACAACCTGTGCCTTTTAGAATCAATTAAAATAGAAAATAAAAATCTGTTACAGTCCAATATTTTTCTAGAACATTTCACAAATACTCCATCTATATAAACATTGATAGGAACACACAATATAAACCATTCGTGCCCTGCAAAAACCTCAAATTCTACCATTTTATGTCAAAAAATGATTTATTTTTTACTGTAAATGACAACCAACAGGTGTTCAGTTTACAGTGTAAACTCATGACGCTGGTACCAGGATGATTATAATACACAGGCGTCTATTCTTTTTCTTCTTTTTTTAATCTAATTACATCTTTTTATTCAAGGTCTCTGCAGCACACAAGGAAACAATTTTTTTGCCTGTGTAAAGAAAGGCAAACAGGAATTTACAACACAAAACCAAAAACTCATTCTATAGTTCTGCTATATTAGTCTCCTGAAGACCAAAGTACAGCAAACTGAACTTCACCTTTTCATTATACAGTACTGTTAACAAGAGATGAACAGAGAATACTAAAAATGACACTGAATTAGTGTTTTATGTTTTTGATATGAAAAGAAAGAGAATAGCTGTTTTTACTATCTTTACTGCCATTACATGCATGAACCCGTATTCATCAGACCTCTCTGGAAGCCTGGTAATTGAGGTGTACTGTAGCTATCTCTCACAACATCTTTTACCGTGTATGAAAAGTAAATCGGAAAGTGAGTCTTTTCACTTGTTGAATCTATTTCGTAGGGCACCGTTTGTATTAAAAGACCGCAGAATGAACAGTGCACTTTTACATTTAAATGCCAGAGGTGACAAGTAAATAAGAAATTTAAAACAATATAGGAAAAAATATTAACATAATGCAAAAACAAGTTCCCGGCCTTTAGAAAGATTCTTCATCTTCTTCTTCTCTTGATAATAAAACAAATCACTAGTAAACACCTTCCTATTTCCTTGAAGGTAAAAACAGGGCGGGGGGAAAAAAAAGGGACAAGGAGGCGAATACTCCAAACTCTTTTAGCTCGTCTCCAGCTTAGCCATTTCCTGCACGTAGATCCCGATGCTCTCGCTGTCAAACAGCACAAAGTAGACGGTCTTGATGGTGGAAGACATGGTGGCCACAAAGTAGGTGGAGATGGCCTTAAGGATCAGCTGGGCCGCAGTCTGCTTTGGGAAGCCATTCCTGACAGAAGAGAACACACACACTTAGTTAATTGTGGTCAAACACTGGAGAGACTTGTCATTTTGTAGGTCAACATACATACAAACAGTAGTTATTCACTGGACAGTACAATACATAATGCATAATTAGAAATTACTTGACTGCATTCGTTTCAGTAGCCTAAAGAGCAGGAGTGTGAGACTTCTTGATAGCATCAGGATTCAGTTGCTCAAATGGTAAAACCCTTTATACCCAGGCTCAAAACTTAGGCAGACAAAAATAAATGTTTCATATTTCACCATGCATTTGATTTTTCCAAGTTTTTCTGAAGTGTTAATCACTCTAAAGCTGTGTGTAAAGCTGAGTGTAAACCTGACTTCAACTGCGGTAGTGGTCCCCCCGTCTCTAAATCTTTAATTTATTTTTGTTAAATCCTGGAGAGTTTTACCTTCTCAGACTTCTAACACTATTTACGTGAAACAATCCGAGAAGGGAACATCAGTAAATACAGTATTAAACCTGTCATAAGTAGACGTTTCTTCGACCCAAAAAGGTTGTGATCCGCTGCTCTGACCTGCCATGTGCTGCTTTCACACGTTCTAACACACGGCATGTTTGTGTGAATCTTTCCCGATCAAAGTGGAGGTGTTTACCACCGTTGCCAGGGAACCATGTCAACTCCCGTTTTGACTTCCACAGAGAAAATGGGCACGGGTGTGAACATTTTACTGCTGACGATGCAAGTATGCCACTCATGATGTTATTAAGACACGTGAGAGGGGTTTGGAGTATAGATCACCTTGTTCAGGTCAACTCAGGTACACTTGGTCTGGAACAAGGTTTGCAAAAGGTGTTCATATTACCACACTTTTTGGCAAACCACCTCCAGTGTCAGACTAAACTAAAGCCAGATAGAAAACGCCCTTGAGCTGATGATGTTAATGCATACTGTCAGTTAGAAAATGTAATATTATCTTAACCCAACAGCACCTCGTTTTTACAAGCATCAGAAAAGTGACTTGTAATCTTTAGCAAAAAGGACAAACTTAGTGTTAATTAGTGCTAGATAAAGACAAAAACGCCTCAAAATAAGGGATTTCATGATGATGTCAGGTGTGTTTCTTTCCGTGTGTTTTGTCTTTGTCTTACCTCCCGCTACCAATGGAGGGGAAAGCCACAGACTTCAGTTTCTTCTCATCCGCCAGAGCCAGGCAGTTCTTCACCGTCTTGTCCAACATCTCCTCACACTTGTCAGAGCCCCAGCCTGGACTGTTACAGTGGATGACGTACTTAGCAGGCAGACCGAAGCCGGCGGTCAACACAGCTGAGGGATGGAGAGAAGAGAGGATGAAGAGCGGTTAGTCAGGTAAGAAGAGGAGAGGACATAAAAATGGGCACAAAGCAGAGGAGGGGGAGCAGAAAGGAAACTTAGTTACTTCAGGTAGAAAGTTTGGTAAGTGAAAACATTATGTTTTTGCAAACTTGTCCATTGTTTGCACATTCCTATAAAATCAGAATACTTAAGAATCTAAGTTTGATCATATTTGGGCTTTGACAAAAACATTTTTCTATTTATCAATTATCTACTGTAGTCTAGTACAGAAAATTGTGAATTTCTTTTCTCCAAAAATGAGTCCTAAGTTGACATCCTCAAATTGTTTTGTTCAAAAATCCAAGTCCAACATATAAAAAGGTATTCACTTTACAATGATATAAAACAGAGATAAGCACTAAATCATCATGGTTCTAGAAAAAAAAGCCAGAGCTAGTTAAGTGGCAATAACATTTTAAAATATTCTAAAACCTCACTATGAAAAAAAAGACTGAAAACTGTGAGGCCAAAACTGACAGAAAATGAAAAAATGTGGTGTCACTTCTGAACTATCTGCGAATATTTTGCTGTTGAATAAATGTTTACATGATGGTTTGTACAACATTAAAAACATAATGAAACAAAATGAAAGAACGATGTCCGTCGTCACCCACAGCTGTGACCTGCATTATTTAGTGAAATCAGTACTTTAAAAAAAACGCCACATCATATTTTGCTAGATTTGTGCAAGTTTTGTTTAATCAGACAGTGAGTGAACTTATTCAACTCTAACTTTAACTCTAATTTTCTCACGGCACGTCCATTGTCTACGGCAAAATCAGCTTCATTGACCAGTTTTGTCAGATGTCAAAACCCTGGAGCCCCGAGATGCTAGAAGAACACTTTGCCTTGTGGAAAATGTATGCAGCAAATCTCCAAGAGCTTAAAATGGTTTGGCCAGAGTATTACAGTGAGGTGGGCCCGAGAAATCACTTCTCCAGACAGCTGAAGAGGAGCAAAGAAAAGGAGTAGAGGAAGAACAAGGAAGAGAAAAAGAGAAAAGGAAACGGAGACAAGTAGAGAAGACATGAGAGAAGAAGTCAAACCAGCGGCTGTAGACAGTGTACCTTAGCCAAAGCCCCTGACTCTGTGAAGCGAGAAAGCCTCCAGTCAGATTTTATTAGCCCACAGCAAACGTGTGACTGGACTGGAGTCAAAGCTGAGGAAGAGCTTATTTCCAGATGGCACACAGAGAGGATGGAGAGACTTCACACAGCATAGCAAGAGCCAGTTGCACTGCATGTGTGATCTGGTTGTGAGCTAAAGTGTGTGTGGATGACAATGATGATGATGATGATTACGGTTTTCATGACTGCCTGCAAAGTTCAACTTGTTTTATGGTTTGGGAAGGAGGAACAGTGTGTGGTGGTGTTTGTGCATTGCACATCTGGAGATCATCTGTCAATCAAACTATGCAGAATTTACTGCAACATTACTGATGACGTAGTTTGAGATGTAATTTGAGCTGTGAGTGGCGTTCTTTTTTGTCAATTTAGCCAACCAACTTATTTCATTCAATCAGAAAAACAAAAAAGGTTATGCTGTTGCTGCCAGAAATATGAATCATGACTTCCTGGGTGCAACAGAATTGTTTCTGTCAATAAATTACAATAAGACAAAAGACCAAAACCAACAATGCGTTAGTTTGTCTCTCAATACTTTCTGACTTCCCTACCCTGTCTGTGGGTGGGAAAAAAAAGCCAAAAAACAGTGAAAAATGTCCGCCACAGTTATCTAAAGCCCAAATTAAATAGTCCAAACTCTCTTACAGAACAGCAGTGAATCCTCATAAATGACAAGCTGGAACTGGAAGAAGTTTGTCACTTTTGCTTTAAAAATTACTTTAATGATTGATTATCAAAGTAGTTGCTGATAATTTTTCTGTTGATCAACTCGATTAACTGTTACAGCTCTAGAGTTCACAAGAAATTCATTTTGATGTGGCACTTTCTGGTGTAACCAGGAACTTAAATGGCTCATTGCCAAGTAATACAGTAAACAAGTTATCATTCACCTCTACAAAAAGAATGTTGCCTCCCAGTCAAATGCCACTGATTAGGAGTGATAAAATACAGCAAAATAACACAATTCGTCATCCAACAGTTATCATTTTTATTTTACTATGTGTGCAGCAGATCTCTATTGTGAATGAATCATACATTACAAAATAAGTTAGGTTGTACCTGTTTTTGGAATATTAAACAAAATGAATGTAACTTAAATAACTTGGGAAATAACTCTGGTACCTGCCTGGCCTTGAAATAGGGAAGTTTTCTTTCCAAAAAAAAATCCAGATGAGCAAATACTTTTTACAAGTATTTTAAACATCTTGAAGAACTTGTTTGATGGCTGTTCTGAACCAGGTCTGGTCAGGATGACCGTTTTGCTGATCCTGATCCCCCAGAATCCCCGACAGGCTCTGCTGGCTCGGTGTTCAGTCACCTGGTAATCTATTTACAAGCTCCACACCGAGACCGGGATTATGATGCTAAGCTAACTTGGCTGAATGTGAGAGAGAGCAGTGGTGAAGGTGGGGAGTGTTTGAAAAAGTGAATATGAGTGATGAATAACGAGAGAGACAGATGGAGAAAGAATAAGAGAGGGACAGAAAGAGAAAGTGGAGACAAATGGACTGAAGGATAAAATAATCTGACGGCTCAAACAATATGGCTCTCTGGGGACTGATGCCTATAGTTTTAGACGAAAGTCACCAAGGACAGATATAACGTGCCAATAAGAAATGTCTTACAGAAATAGTCAAGTATTCACCAGTTCTCTAAAAAGTTCAATGATTCTGGCAAATCTTAGGCCTAGCTTTTATGAGAAAGAGAGTTGGTCGTGTGAAAGTGGGTGAAATCGTGGAAGCAGAGGACAAAAGGACCCTGCACAGTTTAGTGTGTGTGTGTGTGTGTGTGTGGAGAGAGATTTACGGGACACACTGATATCACTGTCACATGAGCTGGGTGGTGCTTGAGTGGATCAATATGCACTTTCAGCCCCATCAATGGTGACATTGGAAAAAAGTCATGAAACGTCAGTGTTGCCCAAAGCATAATGATTTGTGGTGTCATCTGGGGTTCACACTCGTTTTCTTTTCCTCAAGTGGATATGGACGTTGACTAGTTGCAGCAAAGCGAAGAACTCTGTGAATGTCTCTTTTCATTTTGTACAAAGGCAGGAGAGTGTCTCTGCTCACAAAATCTACAATCAACATTGGTCAAGGTAGTTTTCAAGCTTGTTGGAAAACATAAGTATAGTATGGCTGGAGCAGAGTTTCAAGTAGTCTGCGCCATCTTTTCTCACTTTTTAAAAACCGACTCATCACCACAGATTTCAGCTGCTGCTATACAGGATGAAAGGCAGAGCCATACCCCTTGATAGCACTTACAGTAGAAAGTCTTACTCATGCCCCATTGTTTGTTTTACTGAGAATAACTGTGATCTAGTGTTTGTCTAATTGTTTGTTTGAGGAGTTTGAATTTGTAATAACGTCACGACAGCAAAGCTTGACTTGATCGAGGTCGACTTAATCATGAAAGTGTCCGAACCCCAACTTGTCAAACGCTCCAGGCTCCTCAGGGATAAATGACATATTTGATTTTTGTATAAAAAGATAATTTTTTAAATCCCTTTACTATCCACACAATAAGCAGCAGGTACTGGTAGGCAAATCCTGACAATATCTGCTCTGCGCACTTACCGCCAGCCACCTCCAGAGGGCCGTTTTTCTTCTGCAGCTCCGACAACGCTTCAGTGAACTCCTTCCCTCCCTTCTTTTCCAGAGCAGAGCCTGTACGTGGAGGAGAGGGTTGGAGTGATTACATCCTGACATACTGCTGATGGACAGATAGCAGGGAAGAGGAGAGAGGCAATGTCATGCAGACAGGCATGAGAGGCAAGCAGGCAGACATGGAGACAGACAGACAACAATGGCGTCAATCATTTCACCTGGTTTCTCTCTCAATCTCTGAGCTAATGCCGCACACAGAGTCTCTGTTACCTCACAAATGAAGTGCAAAGATTCAGGGCTGCTATTTTCCAAATGACTCACTCTGAGTCAGTTAAACTAAAGTATTAAAGCCGTGGTGCCTAATTACTTCCCTCTGTTCTCACATACTGGCTCATTTGCAGTGGACTGAGGGTATTCCTTTAACTCCACATTAGAGAGTGAAGAGTGTGTTTAAAAAAAAAGGTAGAAAAAGGCTTGCAGCATGTTATAAATGAAAATGTAAAAGCTCTGTTAACTTGCTCGCATACACACTGAAAATCAAAACAGCCAAGGACGCATTTCAAGTTCAACTCTGAAGAGGAGGAAGATACATTTAGGAGTTGAGACAATTGAGAGAGCAAATGTTTTCTTTCCTACTTATTTTGATTATTCATTCCACATGGCTCACACTACTTCAGATTTACTCAGAGCTAAAGAGAAAAACCCACAAAGGAAACCAGAGAGGAGAGAAAGGAGAGCCAGAGAAATCAATGTTCTGGCTGCAATAACATTTAAACCAGGCAGGAGAGAAAATACAACAAGGTTAATATCAGCCCTTTAAAGAAAGGTTAGTGATTAAAAGCTCTTTAAATTATGAAATGTGAATTGTTAAATAGTTACACTCACTCATTAATTCAAATGACCAGTGATCAACGCTCAGGAGTTTAAATTTGAGGCTTCAGGAAATCTAAGTAAAAAAACTTGGTGGATTTTCTTTCTAACCAGCTGAACAGACAGCACAATCCAGGGGGACAGGAAATGAAGCGAGTTCAAGATCGCCCACATTAAAGCCAAGTGGAACAAAGCAGCATCAACAAACAGCAGCAGCATGGTTTCAGGGTTACAGGGACAGAAATATACAGTCATGTATGCATTACATGATGCACTCAACTGCTCTCTGTAGATCATGTTTCTGTTTAACACTGCACCTGGATATTAGATGATTATTAAGAGTATCATAATGAAATAATGTATATATTTTTCTTCAGTGGTTCAGCTGTA
The DNA here is from genome assembly GCA_023631565.1 of Gymnocephalus cernua. Lineage (NCBI taxonomy): Eukaryota > Metazoa > Chordata > Actinopteri > Perciformes > Percidae > Gymnocephalus > Gymnocephalus cernua. The sequence goes on along the minus strand of CM042439.1, from coordinate 5,877,517 downwards.
AAGGTGAATCATCAGTGGGTAAAGCATTACAGCGACACGTGCCACCAATGTTATGGGACTATGTCGCTGCTTTTACACATTTGCAGGCTTGCTGTAGTGTGCGCCTGTACAATGTGGAAATAAACTTGCAAAGAACTGAAAGTTGCTTGAGACAGTGAATCTTACTGTAGTCGTTTTAACATTTTTGGGAAGGTCAGATAAGAATTGTGTCACAGCTAATGCAGGTGCTTGTCTCACGAAGCAGGATTACGAAGTTATCGGGCGCTCAGACTGAAAACAGTTCTTTCTGCTTCAGTCCACGATGTTGATGTGTGGTCACTTCATTAGTCCTGCTTTGAGAGACAGACCCTGGTTGCAATCAGGAACGGCTTTGAAAACGTTTTTTGGTGCATAAAAATGCAAGAATTTATGACATCTGAGAAAACAGAGTCAGCTGCCAAACACCAGAATCTGTTTTAATACAGTAAGCTGCCAAATTCAAATAATCCTTTTCACAATGTCTATATTGAGTATGCCTTCTGGGTTAAGTTTATTGAAAACATAGCGTGTTACTGCAATGCAGTTTGGCAGCTCACTTTCAAACCTGGGAGACTGGAGTTTCCCCACAAGCACTTCCTTGCATAAAATAGTCCCTGCTTTCACATTTCAAGCCTCTGCAAGTACATTTTCATTCATGATAGAGTAATAGTTCTTTCAGTCAATGTTTCATCAAATGACATAAATACTACAGTGAAGCATTTACAGTAAGAACAGCAGGGTGTTTGGGCACTGGCTAAATAACCTACAATGCAGAATAAAAACTGTGCTGCTGCTGTGATGTTTGTCCACAGACTGCAGTGCAGACCATCTGGAATATGCAAAGAGAGAGCAGACGGACAGGCACTCGCGGCCTCTGTGGTGTCAATGGTTCCTTTACCTACTTCACCACCTGCATAGAGGGAGGAGTTGGTCGGGTGAACGACAGCGTCGCTCTCCACGATGGAAATGTCGGCTCTGACAACTTGCAACTACAGACGACAACAATGACAGACAACAGCCAAACAACAAAGTGGTAAAAACACTGTGTGTGTGTGTGTGTGTGTGTGTGTGTGTGTGTGTGTGTGTGTGTGTGTGTGTGTGTGTGTGTGTGTGTGTGTGTGTGTGTGTGTGTGTGTGTGTGTGTGTGTGTGAGAGAGAGAGAGAGAGATCAGGAGCAACAAGATAAGACAAAAAAGTTGAACAAAAAAAAGGATGAAAGAGAAGAACAGGAAGAAAAGAGACAGAAGTGAGCGCGCTCCTTATTGGCTGAGGACTTCACAGGAAACAAGGAGGCAACTGAGGACACGGTGGGTTATGTTATGTAATTAGAAAGCAGGACTGACACGGTTAGCCAGATTTACTTACAGAAATACAGTCAATTCTTTACACTCATCATCGCACCAAGATTGCATGCTAGAGTGCATTTTAAAATCTTCAAGTTTTTTTGTTGTTATAGTTTTTAATTGGGGAAATTAGGGAAGCAAAATTAGTTTTTAATCAGTTTTCTGACTTACTGTGTTGTCCTGATTTCTTGGCTCATATGAATGAGCAAAGAAGTTTAAGATCACACTCCAGGCCACCGTCCTTACAGTCAGGCTGCAGAGAGCAACTAACAGAGGTTCATGTCATGTTTTTCTTCTGTAAATTGATGCTATATTTCATTACTAAAATTGTGCTGAAATTAAGAGTTATTATCAAACATTGTAAAAATGGCTGATAGCCATCTGAAAGGATGACAACCTGGAATGAATCTCAACACATCTACCGATGGGAAGAGCAAGCGTGATCACTGCTCTTAGGGGCTTCGATAAAAAAAAAATCCTTGAATGTCTCCGCAGAAATTCATGTCTTACTCCTGGGAGTTGTATTTTAGAGAAAATCAATCTCTCTCTTCATTTTCAGTCAAAGAGCAGGATGAGTTACTTGAGGTCAAAGAAGATCAAAGACATAATCCTCACCAGGTATTCACACTGCGAGCAACACCATCAATACGTTATTTTATTTCCTGAGAGTCAGCACTTCTGCTGAGGAACATTAGCTGTAGCTTGTTTTTCCAAGTCAGCAGACGTCAAAAGCTAAATCGTATAGAACATGTCCTTCCAGTGGTTTTTCATTCATTTCGAATTGCTGCATCCTTCATTAGGGTTTACTTTAAATCACTCCAGTTTTCGTTGCTTACACAGAAAAGACATCCAGCTAAAACAACAAAGATAAAAACATAACCAGGGAGGGAGCTGAAAAATAAACAAAAAAATAAAAAGTACGAGAGCGCAACACCGAGGCTGCCGTCCGCGGGGCCATTTGACCGAGCTTTTATTTATAGTACTGAGAGGTTTATAAGGCCAATATCAAGGCAACAAAAGTATGTGATTAAAGGTTGTGTAGCTGCATTAAACACAAAGCTAATTTTCACCAAAAATATCTGGGTTTTTTTGTTTTGTTTTTTTAAAAAGGTGGTTACATCGAATTTCACCTTTTTTCATTTCATGTTCCCAAGTATCCAAATAGTAAGGAAGAAAATGGAGGACGCTGTTCTCCATAGATTCATACAATTAAGATAAACTTGCAAAAAGCTCAGCATAGTAATAGAAAGTGAAGAGAAAATTTCAGAGAAGACACCAATAACCCTCAATTTTCACCTGGATTTTTGTAATTGTTTTTGTCATCAGATCTTCCATTGATTTTAAATAATCAAAACAACCAGTGATACATTTGTGATTAAAATTTTCACTTCCACTTTCCAACATCTGTCCTACATGACCACAACATCAACTAAGTTGCCCACAGTGTGAATAAACAGATGTGGTGCAGGAAGGTCCTTCTAACTAGTCCAGCAGTCTACAACTTTTTTCTGACAGTTCTTTATTTATTTACTGATTATTTAGTTTAGGAGAAGTTGTCAATCTGTTGAACATTCAAGGATTTTTATCATCTCAAACCCCACTGAGACCAGAGTTTGGGCTAGGGGAGCTCACCTAGATCATCTTTAAGTTCAAGTTCAGCATTGGTGGGGTTGATGACCCCCTCCACGTCAAAGCCAGCCAAGTTACTGACCTCGCTGTGAATGAGGTTGAGCTGCGGAGGTGGGATGCGGTGGGAGGGGGGGAGGCATGCCGAGGAGGAGGGAGAGCAAGAAGGAACAGGGGAGGAAGCAAAGCAATTAAAACCAGATTCACACCACGGCTTAAAGGGATACCTTGACTTTTTGATGATTTATAGAACTGACATTATATATAGACATTCAACATATCTTCACTACACAATTATGTTTAACCATGTAGCCAGCTAATTTATATAGCTTACGTAACTAAATTGTGTTAACAGATAACTTCATTTAATATTGTATGTGCCGTTTTCTTTCGCGAGGTGAAAACAAGTTCCTTCCCGAGACCAATTTGCAGATAAATCGTCGCCGCGACCGGAGCTTAGCGCTGCCAAAGACGATTGTGATTGGTTTAAAGAAATGCAAACAATCCAGAGCGTTTTTTCTCCTATCCAGGATTGTATTTGTGGAGGGGCCAGACCTTACTCTGCAGCACTGTGGAGATAGGTCTGGCAATGCGAGACTAGTCAGCATTAAATCAGACCTCTGAATAAGCACTTTCATTTGTTTCAAGTTTTCAAAGAAAATTGTGACTTAGAGGTAGAAAGAGGGCAGTAAGGCATTAGGAAATGCAAAATTATTTTAAATGCCAATGGAAAGAGCCTGGATAATTAGGACCATACATACAGGGCTCCAGACTGGAGCCCGACCAAATGGTCACATTTTGCGACCAAAATTTGAGAGTGTGCGACCAATAAATTTGCTCCCTTATTTTAATTTATTTATTTATTTTTTTACACATTAAACGTGGAAGGGGCACATCAATGAATCCAGAATCTGTGGCAGGCCAATGAGTGCGAGAAGGATAGGGAATGGCCACTGTAAGTGGCTAATATGTGGAGGAGGAGGGTCCTAGACAATGAGCAAGCGCACTATTGACTCGTTCTTCCGAGCTGCGGCTAGTGTGCTAGTGCCAGAGTCTACAGTGTCACAGTCGGATGATGCTTCAGAGTCAGAGGTTTGTGTGGCGAAAAAGGCCCAAACCCACCATTTTTGGGAAGCCTGGCTGCGAGAATCCAGCTGGTTGAGGTATTGTAAGGAGACAAACTCCATGAACTGTGAATGTTGCAGTCGCTACCCCAGAACTGTGGGGAACACAAAGTTTGCAGACAGTGCAGGCACTTCACAGTTTATACACAATACACTAGTTAAACACAATCTTAGCCTCAAGCATAGAGTATGCTGTGACATGTTAATAAATGAAAAAGCGATGCCACTGCCGGTTGCTTTTAGAAGACAAGAGGCTGTAAATCAGAGCACAGATGAGGCAGAGATGATGTTAAAATTTAACATGGCCTACTTTGTTGCTAAGGAAGAACTACCCTTCACCAAATTCAAAAGCCAGCTCGACCTTACAGGTGAACCTTCAGTATAAAGATAGGGTAGTAGCCTAAACAATGCATGTTTCATTTTAAGTTGAATTCATTGTAATTGTAGACTGGAGCTGGTATCTTTTTTTAAATATTAGTACTGTCATGACAGCGATGGTGCTGTCGGTTTGCCTTCTATGTTGCATCTTCAAAAGTGCACAATAAAATGTGACACTGAATTTGAAACAGCACATTGTAATTTCTGCATCTATTATCAAAGTATTTATTAGTAATACAGTGGAAATTAGTAGAAATGTGAATATTTGGTTAGCATGTTGATTTACGGTGTGTGCCCCTAAATTTTCTGGTTGCGCCCCTAAAATCTTCAGTCGGGGGCCACTGTGCTCCTAGTGAAAAAACTTAGTCTGGAGCCCTGACATACATTGGTCACAAGCTGAAACTAACCCACAGGTAGGCCTGCACAATTAATCGTTATAAAACCGTGATCTTGATTCACCCCTGTTCGCGATTTAATTTTTAAATGACTTCGATTTTTTTCTTCTTCTTCTTCTTTTTTCGGCATTTTCGGCCTTTATTTTGATAGGACAGCTGAAGACATGAAAGGCAAGCAGTTAAAGAGTGTGCTAAGAAATCATTCTGTTTTTGATACTGTACTTAAATTGGCAATTGACAAACTCCATTTCTCTAGAGACTGAAGCTGTAGCTGCAGCATGTTGTTAATTATGTAAAGACATGTTCAATGAGTTGAGATAGAGCCTGTATCAGGGCCATTTCTAGTTCAATGTGTTATATGTCACTATTTTTGGTAGCCTACTGTACTTAAATGGCCAGTATGTGCTTTATTTTCTTTATTTATTGAAGCCTCAATGTTAACAGGCTTGTGGTGATGTGCAATGTGCACAATCTATGTTTGGTACTGCCAATTTGTTCTGTTTTGTCATGGTTCATGTGTGCAATAAACATTACACTTCGTGAGAAAAAAAATCATGGCAGAGAATCGTGATATCATATCTAAGCTAAAAAATCGTGATTCATATTTTTCCCCGAATCGAGCAGGCCTACCCACAGGAATATAATATATACTATTTTTCACAGCGGACAGGTGTTACTTATAGCATTAACGATGTCTCTGTTCTATTTAAGTGTCCCATTAAGCCATGACAGAGTGACATTGAGCCAGCACGCAACAATACCAGGACCGTGAAACTGAAGCAGCTGAATGCAATTCAACCATCAATAGTTTGATTATTTACACCTGTGCTTTTCCTACAGCGAAATGTCAAATAAGCTCTATGGCATACAATCTAATTGTACCCATCTTTGTAGCTGTGTTTATAATTATTTCAGTTGAGTGTAGGGATTGTTTGTTGAGTGTTTGTCATTTTGTCTACATCGTATGTCTTGCAATGTCCCTTTGGTGCTGTTGTTTCTATATAATGTCAGTTTATATTCTAATTATCTACTGTAGGTTTGCAAAGATAATTCCAGTTTATTCATATTTTGTTTGTTAAACGCTAGCTATACCGCACAGTTTCAGTTTTAAAGCCAGCAATTTTTTACCAAGACTGAGGGAATATTCTAAAACAAGTCAAAATGTCAAGGTATCCTTCTAAATGTTAAGTATTTCCAATGCATACACCACATCCTGTTAGTATCCCAGAGTCTAATATTAATTAGTCATGTGTTACACAAACACCACTTTTCGCCTCCAAGGATTTAAACTTAATACTTGGAAATAAAAAGGCCCAAATCATCCCACAAGCAGTGAGTGTGAAAGCAGTGACAGCAGAACAGTTATTTGGAGTGTGTGACTGAGACTGAACACTTGGGCAGGAAAAGTGCAGTTGAGATAATTAAGTTTATAAAACAGAAAACAGACTAGCTTTTCTATCCATGGGTTCATTATCTTAATCAGTGGAAGGTTAACTGCATTCGTTTGATTATCATCCACTGATTTCAAACTGCTGCTGTCATCTGTGGTCAGCACTGAGCACTTTCACTAATGAAGAAAATACGTCAGCAGACAAATACTTCCTGCTACTGAGTGTAGCATAATCTATCCCACGATCAACGTCAATCACTTTCAGTTTGATTTCAAATTAATGCAATACACCTAGGAATGTGTGTTAAAATCACCATGAGCCAATGTGTAAGCAGCAATATTTTAGACTTTAGAAATAGGCAATAACAAGCTGTAATTTGAAATATGTTTAACATATTTTCTGACACTACAGACTGTAATGTTTTTTCCAAGGTTACTAAAAGATCAATTAATTAATGATGAAAAAGCAAAATTGCTAAAGATTTGTGATAAAACCACAAGCGAGGGGTATGTGTCATTATGCTTCAAAAGCTAAATCTGCTATTACATCATGTCAGGATTATTAGTCAGTATTAATAATATATTAGTATTAGCATATGCATGGTAGACCAAAGCATGCAGTGCCATTACCCGCAGTTAAAGTTGATCTGAAACGTTGAATTTTGGAAGTAAATTTCCCAAATTAGTTCTCCTGTGGAGGGCAATTAATTTGGCATTTGATTTTAACAGTGTCATAGAGAGTTTTCATGACTCTGCAGACTGTAAAACAACTATAAATTGTATTTCTGCAGAAACCATCAGTCAATCCTCTCCTCTCCTTGTGTTTAATCTTATGTTGTACTACACTACCCACAAGCGTTAGTAAGAGGCAAAAAATAAAAAGTAAAAAAAATAATCACTGAGGACACTGTGGAAAAAAGACTCCAAACTATTGTCAGAGTGCTAAACACAGCACACATAATAAAGTTTTTAGCACAAAGACAGCACAATCAGTTTGAAATTAAGGAATTAGTGACACTTCTGGCATCATTCTTGAGTCATTCATTCTCTGAGACACAACGGTCCCCCTCTGCCTTTTATGTTTCTCAAACTCAAATCTATTTTCATAAGCTTCTAATCTTGAGATCTTGAACATTAAAAAAAGGCTTAGACATAACTTTAGGCAAATTTACTTCCATGTTTCAGTTAAAATAAAATAATATAAAAACTTGAAAAATAAGTTTTTATGCTCAGCAGGACCAAAGCGAGGGGAGCTTACAGATCTGCCACATCTGATACAACACAGCATTCGTGGTTGCTACTATTACAGTTAAAGCGTAGTGTGCCGCTCTGTTGTGTAGCACTATAAGCCCTTATATGAAGTCTGGTGAATTATAGCAGACCTGTTAGGAAGTACAGTGTGATGGAAACTTACATTTATAGAACATCATATCACAAACCGCTAGTTTTCTATGAGACGAAACAGATAACTAATTACATTATCACATCTTTACTTGATTTCACCTCTTAAATCTGGTTCAGTTATGACAGTAACATAAAAAATAAAAGACTGAATAACAACTGATGGATATTTTAAGGAGGCAGATCTAACAGTTTGTAGTTTTTAATTATAACCCCTGTGGCTGAACAAATTACAAAACATATCTTTGGTTTTACAGTTTTCCTGAGTACTGATTTATTATTATTATTAATCTGGTTGCTCATCAAGAATGAGATGTCAAGTTTTCTCCAAAACAGAAATAGGTTTTAAAAAAAAAAAAAGGCATACGATGTCTTATTTCTTTACTACTGAAATGTTAACACTTTAAGTATGTATGGCACTGCATTTTAAAACAAGAAAGTCTTTTGACAGACGATTTTAGTCCTACTATCTACCACATGTATACATTATGTATTTATGTATGTCTTCCTTCATGTATTTGCAAGTTATCAGCTAGTTGTCTAGAACTCTTACCTCTTCATAAGCCTCATTTTAGCATGAGTAAGCTATCTGTTCATCCCAAACTTAAATCATTCAATAGTGACTCGCCTGTGGTTTATTATGTATTTAGCTTCGACCTGTGTTGAATGAGTATGTTTTAATAGACAGAAAACTGACCTTTTGACCCAGGAAGAGGCTTTTTGTGGAGAGCACGGTGAAGCTGTCAACTGGAGACCCCTCTGTGGTGCTGTCTGCTGACGCCGCCTTGCTCACCTCACCCTGCTTCTGTTGAGGACACAGAATACACGTTGACACTATGTGACAGTCTATAGGACTATTGTGGTCCCCCTCTGTGGGGAGGTAAGAGATCAGGGTCAGCTACAGTATCACAGCTGAAGCTGTTCTACGAGAACATCTCGTCTCAGTGCTGTGCCTTTAATTAGATGCGTCTTGGTTGTGGGTGTTAATTCAACTTTTCCCTGCCTATCAAAAATGTCAAAATCTTTTTGTGATGTTTTGGTTAATTTTCTCCTGACTAAAACGTGTAAACCATTCAACCTGCAACGTCCTGTATATGTACAGTTTATGCAAAGTTTATTATGAAGGAACCCCTGGGAATACATATGCAGGCAGAATAGCCTTTAAAAAAAATTGGATCCTAGTCCCTATAATTTAAGCTCTAACTTTTGGACATCATCACTCTTTGTCATGTGTTAAAGCCAGTTAGGATCAAATCAGGAAATAGCTAAATATTAGGATCAGTCCTGATCTTCGGAGAGGAAATGCTGGTTATCAGATGTCAAGATTTATCTCTTTAGTTCTCATTTCTCTCTCTGTCTGTCTTGTGTTTTGCTTTGTTTGAATGCCCCTGTTCCCACACGACTCAAAATACAGGATGGAAAGCTCAAAAGATAATATAGGCTGCTCCAGACATAACTGGTGGTAACATGTTTTAGGATGACAGGTCTATGGAACTGAGATCGATTAGCATTTTCCTGCATCCAATTGCTGTATATGTAAATTAAAATGAAACAGTCACTTCTGAGTTTCGGAGTTCCTGCTAAGGACATTGAGTATGTTTTCATTAGTAAACAAATGGTTTGTGTAGATTTTTTAAATTTGCATGACTTTTTTTTAACACAGCTCGCTTATAAACCAATCAGCGTACCACAACAACAACGTTTTGGTTAAACAGGTTCAATGAAATGTTTCTGGTGCTTTTAAGCAGCCAAACAAACACCAGCCTGTTCACATTAAACAATACCTTAGCTCCTGCTTTTTTGCCACTCATTTTCTTGCTTGCCGATTTTTTGACTGGCTTGGGTTTCTTCTCTGGAGCGGGTGAGACGGGTGTCTCCAGTTTTCCCTTTGCACCTCTCTTCTTAGCCAGCAGCTCTGGATGGATGTTGGGCAAGACTCCACCTGCTGCGATGGTCACACCTTTCAGCAACTGAAACAGGAAGACAAAATTAAAAACTGGAGTTCACATGGTCCCACACCGTCTGGAAGGTTCAGAAATCAATCTAAAAACTAGCATTGGAAAAATAGTTGACAGTGATGTTATACGTTGTTGTTTTTTTGTAAATGTCCTTCAAATGGCAGATTAGATAGCTTTAAAATGAACTTGACATAATATCAAGTTTATATAAATGCAACTTGTATAAGATACGTGCAGCAGCTGACCTGGTTCAACTCCTCATCGTTGGCGATGGCCAGCAGGATGTGTCGTGGTGTTACGCGACCCTTCTTATTGTCTCTGGCTGCATTACCTGCCAACTCCAAAATCTCAGCTACATGGGTGAAGAAAAGAAAATCAATTTTATTTAACCTTTATTTAACCAGGAAGAGACTCATTGAGATTAAAAAACTCTTTTTCAACAGTGTCCTGGCCAAGGCAGGCAGCAGTACAACCACACATACAGTACATGCAAACACAAAATACACAAAATACACAAAATACACAAAATACACAAAAACACTAAAAACATTAAACAACTGCACAGCAAATCCCTCAAAGTCAATCACATTGTAGAGCACAAATGGTTTAGAAAATCAGTTTATGCCTATGAATGCAGAGGTAACCTCATTAAACAATAATAGTGGTTCTTTAATTCTATGTAATTAGTATAGAGTAACAAATAATTAACATACATAAGAATTGAGCAAATTCCTATGACTGGACTGAAAGAGCAAGTACAGCTTTAAAGTGCTTCCTCATCACAAACCGCCATATCTCTACGCTGAAGCTCATGTTAGAACTTCTGAGAAAAGTCCCTCATTTATAGCAGCTTTCTCTTTTGTCTGTGTTACTTTCTGCCTGGGTTCTGAGTACATAGCACTGAATATAAAGATTTAGAACATATTATATTTGTGTCAAAATGATACATTTAAGAAAAACGTACTGCCCTTACATGATAAAAAAAAATGATAGTCTTCATTCTGATTTGAATGCCTAGACATACCATAAGTAACTAAAGCTTTCAGATCCATCTGTCTTAGAGCCTTGTTTAAAAAAATTAAAAAAGAAAGTTGCTCAGCAGCCAACAGTACAAGACTGAAGATCAATTGTTGTTCAACATGCCTTTTAATGCCTAAACAACACGTGTAATAAGTAGTTAAGTTGTCCTCCGAATTCAAACATGCATTTTTTTTTTATATTTTACCATTCTCTCACTAGAGAATAAATCTTACCAGTAAGATACTCAAGGACAGCAGCCAGGTAGACGGGTGCTCCCACTCCGATGCGATATTTGGGCAGGCCCCTCTTGATGTAGCGCAGCATGCGTCCTACAGGGAAGATGACCCCGGCCTTGGTAGACCGGGACGTCTTGGTTGACTTCTTCTTTCCTCCTCGGCTGGACATGGTTCTGAGACCGCTACCTGTGTTGGGCTCTGCAGGGACACAACAACCATGATCCATTAACAAATCTGAATATGACGTTTCTTCATGGTAAGTGAAATACCAAATAAGCAGTAATTCAGTTCTGAGTACACTCAGTGTGACTTCATTCTTAAATATGTCTTGGCCAGATGTGAAAACATACGCTCATCTTACCGGTTGCAATCACAAACTGAGGCTACAACAGAGGAAATCTTTCCCAAATTAGAAAGCTGCAGACATGCCTAACGTTAGATGAAATCCCATTGTTAAGCTGGGACATATCTCCCACAGGAAGTAATGAATCAAAATAAAGAGTTCAATTAATAAGCAGTAGGCTCTTATACTGGGGCTGGTTTACAACAAACTAAATGTAATTCCTGAATAACCCTTAAGTTTTTGAAGGTTTGATACCTTTTGGCCCCTTATATGTAATAAAAAACAAACGATGATACAATCCTGAATAGGTTTTACATCCCAACACTCCAACTCTAAACTCTCACTATACAGTAATAATAAAGAATATTGTTATTATTATGCATTCAGAGCTAAGCTCTTCATGACAAGTCTAGTCACCCTCTCTCGAGTCCTCCAGCAGTTAATTATGTGCATTCATTCTCTCAACAAAATCCCCTGTATGCATCTAGTTTTAAAGTGTAGCCTACTTCATCAGACATTATAGACTTTGTATTTTTGATTGCCCAAGATCCACAATGGCATTTTTCTGTGTTTTTATTTAGATCACCCTGGGCCAAAATGCAGTCTTAATGTCACATTAGCTGTAAAAAGACATGGATTATCATAAGAGCTATGCTGCTGTCTGATCACTGCTGTGAACGGTTATTTTATTGATAACATGCCATTAGCACCCTGGCATCTTGGGAATGGTCAATTATTAAATTTAGATATGCATATGGCTGTTTTGTGGGTTAAACTCAACTAAAACCTAATATTTTAAGTAAAATCTGTGGATAATTTCATGACGACATACATATAATTGTGATGGAAACCATTTTTATTGTACCAGATGCAGACACCAATTAGCTGATACTGATAATTAATTAGCTCCACCAAAGGCTAACCTGCTGTAATGCAAGGATTCCACGCGATACATAACGCTAACCGTGGCAATTGAATGTAACGTTATTAACCAGCAGATAGAATATCTGCGGCATGTCTGCTCTCCGGGCAGGTGTAGGTGGCTTTAACCGCCTCACTGGGCATTTCTTTCTGCTGGCCACTGACAACGATTTCCGCATGTCAACAGCCCGCCGGATGTCTCGCACGTGTAAATGCATTTTATCCACAGACTGAGTGACTACACGGCTAAAAATCGAGCTGTCAGACGAACTGGGGACATTTTCCTGTTTAGGTCAGTGAGCTTTCGAGAGGAAATAACCCCGGCAGAGCGGCGGCAGCTGCCCTCTCCTCCTTCCCTCCCCTCCCTGCCTGCCAGCTCCAGCAGTCTCCGCTCTCGGCCTCCATGCCAGTAAAACACGAAATGGCAACGTTAACGGCTCAGTTCAGCGAAAGGAGAGGCTCGACCGACGATGAGAGACCGTACTTAACCCGACACGACGGTGTGCAGACCCGATGGATTACTTACAAAACACAGTGGGGGGGAAAATGTCTCCGGTTCTCCGGGAACAAGCCTGGGCAGTGTCCTCGACTCCCACAATCCACAGCGAGTTAAAATATCGGATCGAGCCAGCGCTGCCCACGGAGCGATGCAACTACTGGAGAGCAAACCTGATGAATCTGAATCTGCTGCCGAGCTGATCTTTAACCCTTTACACTGTACTTCGTCCAGGAAAACACGTGGTTTAAACTGAAATTGCTGACCGTTTCCCGAGCTGATGTAGCTATGCTAACTCTCACATATAAGCTTTACGAGAGTCACATTAACCTGTTCGTGCATTTTACTGTGGACTACGTCAACATTTTTTGACCAGGGGTGTCACTAATTGCGGGCATCTTGTACAAATATACCCCCAACCCACAAATCCCTCTACTACTAGTAGTAATACAGCAAGAATGTTTTTTTCTGATAAAGTAGGCCTGTTCATAAAAAAGATTGCCAATCAGCCTGCATCAGGGCAACTGTGTTATATGGAATAATTATATGGGTTTAAATTTACATTTATTTTATTTTTTATTGTGGGGTTAGCTCTAACTAGGTTAGCCATTTTTAGCAATACCAGCAGATAACAACGCAATAAGCATTATGCTGTTTTTTGTGCATACAAATAGTGTAACATGTCCATAGAAGTTGGACTTGACTACCCTGCCTGGAAACCAGAGTTCTCGGGAGAGCACAATTTCAATTTGCTCAGCAAGTTACTCTGGCATCGAGCAGTGATGCTCATTAACTATGCCCTTGTATCTGATCTGCACCAATCACATTGGTGTATCTGATATAGGCGGGCCAGAGGCGAACTAAACAGATGACCACAGTTTAATCTACCAGTTAGCTCCGCTGGTAGCTAAGCGTATGTGGCTCTGGATACGTCACCCCATGTATTGTTGTGATTGGCCGTAGTGTTCCAATTGCATGCAGTGAGATTTTCAAATGCACGCTTGGTGCCGTCCCTCGAGATGGTTGACTTTCATTATTCAATGCCAGACCCTTAATCCTTTTGGATTTGGGTCTGGATTTCCAGGCTAGGACAGGACTGTGTGCACAACTGATTTACTGTATGTTACTACAGCCTTCACTGCATGGATTATGAAGGCTATTAACAGAACGTTCATAGTGCATTCCATTTGTACTCGGAACTCAGATTTTCCGAGGTCAAAGTCGGAAACACTCCCCCTGACCTCGGATTTCCAAGCTCGGAACTTGGGCAACCACCGAGTACCCTGAGCTAAAAATCCAACACGGCTGCTCTGTGCATCAACAGTTGTGAAAGCTGTAGTAAAATACAGCTATAAGCCCTTCTGTGTTATTTGTGTCTCACTAAATCAGTCGTACATGCAGCTCTGTCCATATTCTATGGACAATGTTGTTACGCTGTTTGTATGCACAAAAACAGCGTAATGCGTTGTTATAAACTGGCATTGCTAACAATGGCTAACCCGGGTGTGATGTCATTCCCAGCTTTGGCTTCCGAGTTCCGAGGTAAACGGAACGTACTATCACTGTTGATGCACGGGGCAGCCATGTTGGATTTTGAGCTCGGGGTACTGCGAAGTTTGTCATTACCCGATGTGAGTTGAGTGCAGATGTGAGTTGCGCATGCTCAGATTTAAACGGTTTATGGCATAACGTCAAGGGATCCGGATCCGGCAAACGTTTTAGCTATCTATGATTGCTTGATTGCTAACGTTAGCTCAAAACGCCATTCAAGTGACAGCCTTTGTTGTGTTTGATTGCTAACTTGTAGCCAGCAGTGAACGAACTTTGTTGTGTAGGTCCATTCTTATTGTATTGACATTACAGAAGTCTCTCGTTTAGGTTCTTGTAGGCTACTTCAGCCTCTAATCTAGAACTGACATCAGGGATCATGCCGTGAAAATGTGATGCCTTATGCTAAATAATAAATTACTGCTATGTAATGTACCTATCTGTATCTCACTATTCTGTGGCTAACAGCAAAACAGATCTGCGTGAAATCTGTCATTGTTGCAAAGTGACGCATGCGCAACTCACATCTGCACTCGACTCACATCTGGTGGTGACAAGGTTTGTCCGACTTCCCATTGGTGTTTCCAAAGAATTTCTAATATAGGATTACTTCCGGGTTCTGAGTTCCACTAGATGGCGCTCACAGGCCAGTGCAGAATGAATGGGACTCTATGGAGCTATACCCCTAAAAATCCACTTTTCTCAGGATATAATTTTTTGTCTAGTAATTTGAATGTTGCATTCGAAAGGGGAGGCAAACAAAATACATACTGCTGGGTGTTAGATTTTTTTAAAGTCGCTTTTTTGTTCTAAAAAGCCTTTTAAAATGTCAATGATGTCATACACATATACGGCCAGAGATACTGCTTTACGGCGAGCTCTGAGTCGCTTCCTTTTTTCTCTCGAGGCATCAACAACACAGCTAACAGGTTATGCTCTCCCTGTCAATACACATGCTAGAAAGAGGTTTGCTAGTGTTTTAACCACCACGCCAAAATATTCACTCTGACATTCTGGCTCCGCTTCGGATGCCGTCAAGCGGGATCTCTGATCGTAATCAGTCCTTCACTGACCAATCAGCATTCATTAGCAGAATGCTAGCGTGGTATTGGCAACAACGACTCAACCTGTAAGAAATCAAAAGGACATAAGTACTCGTTCATTCAACTTTTGACCTATAATCCATGTTGAACTTGCAAAAACTACAATCAAATCTGAGATTTCTCAACGACAATCAGGCGAAAGAGACAAATGTAGCCGTCTAGCTCCATAGGGTCCCATTCATTTTGCACTGGACCGTGATCACCCCCAGTGGAACTCTGGTGGAACTGCAACCAAAGTAGGTACAATGGGGCTGAATGGGGAGTGGAACGGCTTTCCGTAGACCGGCTTTGGTGTTTCTGACTTTGACCTCCAAGTTCAAATAAAATGCACAATTACACCAAATTCATGAGTAAAGTAAATTCATAAAAGTTAATGTTAAAACATTTGTAACAAGCTTTTAATAGATATTTTTACATGCACTTTAATGAATTTACTTTACTCATTAATTGAATTATGATCTCTTTGATTACACACCCTGAAGAAGGCAGTATGTGATGCTACTCGTGGGTTGCTTCTTCCAATGTCTTTTACATTTTCTATTATGAAATAGCCAGCAAAATAAAGGCTTTTTAAATCATTTTGAAGAAGAGTGCCTTGGTTTACCCTTTTGAATTCCCGACCCCAAAGAGCACCTTCTAACACAGTGTTTTTCAACCTTTTTTTGAGCGACGGCACATTTTTTGTATTCAAAAAATCGCGCGGCACACCACCAACCAAAAATGTTACAAAATGATAGCCTACAGTATATATATAATTTATAATATAAATTGTAGCCTGTCAATTTGTTTATACTCACTTAGTGTGCAACCTGGGCCTGTTCTAGGTTTAGATCATGGATGTATTAAGGTTTAGATGAACACAAGCTGACAGGAACTGAAGAAATGTGCGCGAAAGGTGGCAGTAATTCTATTGTCTTAAAACAAGGTCATTATTGCGCTATACTGCCACCTACTGACACGGAATAGTATTTAATATCTCTGCCAGTCATCACATTGCAGTCACAGATGCGCAAAATGGCAAATTATTTGCAGTCACTTAATAATTATTCGCAGTAACGTATTTTATTGAGTTACTGCGAATAATTTTCCATTGTTGCACCAATTACGTAAAATCGGATAATTTCCCACGGCACACAGGACGATCTCTCACGGCACACAAGACGATCTCTCACGGCACAGTTGTTGAAAATCACCGTTCTAACATATGACTGAACAACAATTTTAAAATTGTATATCATATCACCCTATCACAGTAACGTCGCTTCAGTACACCAATTAAAAAATAGAAAACGCAATGTATTTCCTAATGTCAGGTTTAACTCAATTGTCACCTCCTTATGCATACTTTTATTTTGAAGGTGAAGTACATCTTTCTTGATAAATGATATGTGTAAAAATGAAAAACACAATCGAACACAAATGTGAGTGCACTTTAGTCCAGAAACTCCACACACAAGCACCCATGTTACAAAATGGATCATGATACATCTAAATCAGGCGTTAATGCCCTCAGTGATACACACTCAGTGAAGGGCAAGTGAATATATGTGCCAAAACCCAGCAGCACATGGATGCAATGGTAATAGCATCACAGCAGAGGTCAGACCTGAGCTGTGCATTGAAACCAAATTAAAACCCAAACCCCACTGAATACAGGAAAACTAACCTGCTTGCTGATAGGTGGTAAAACAGAATGAACTTGACTCTGATTCTGATTCTGAACTAGTTTATTTGCAGCCTGTAGCTGTCATACAGGCTACACATGCTCGTATATGTGTGGAAATATGCAGTTATCTGTGAATGGCTGTAATTTATGAATCTTGTTTCATTAAGTACAGAATAAAATAAAATACAAACTAAAGATTGTAGAGCTGAAGTTTACATAGAGAAGATACCTTCATTTCAAGTATCAAGCAATGTTTATAGTCATACATCTTATATAGAATATAAGAGTTATATTAATCATACACCTGCCTTTTCATCACCTTATATGTAAAACCACTATTTAGCCTCCATTTGAGATATTTACTGGAATTTCTCTTGGAATATGTAAAGTAAATTAAAGTCAAAAGCTTTGTTTTACAGTAAAAAAACTCCCTAGTTTGCTTTTTTTCTCTCACTACCACCCCTAAAAAAGAACAGAAAAGGTCCTGAGTGAATTAAGTTACTTTTCTCTCCACATTTATTACAGTAAAGGGGGTTTCTGGGTCTGATCCTATGTTCAAAGTCATACTCATTTTACATAATGTATTACGTATACATATTATGTTATATAGGCTACATAACATAATTACATAATGATTAGTGGACTGACCCCCTGTACAATAATGGGTGATAGTGGAGCCACATGTTGCTGTTGCAGCAGCAGACAGGCCTGAAGGTTATCTGGGTCAGGGATTGTTAAGTGATAGCTGAAGGAGATGTTATTGATGAGGTGAGGGCAGAGAAAAGTGTGTGTGTGTGTGTGTGTGTGTGTGTGTGTGTGTGTGTGTGTGTGTGTGTGTGTGTGTGTGTGTGTGTGTGTGTGTGTGTGTGTGTGTGCGTGCTTGCGTGCATGCTTGCGTGCGTGCGTGCGTGTGTGTGTGTGTTACACAGTAAAGCAGATATATTAAATGAAATATTACAGCATGTTGGAGTTACTGTATGTTTAAACATGTCTTGAGGAGGGAGACAGAGATCTCATTGGTTGAGTTAACTTTGTGTAGAAAGGGCATAAGGAAGCTCAACATATAAATGAACAGATGGTAACATTAGGGCCGCATGGATCATTTCCATTATTGATTCATTTGCAAAAGTATTCTAAATTATTATTATTATTATTATTATTATTATTATTATTATTATTATTATGTTTGGTGTATAACATTGTCAAAAAAAAACAATTTCCTATAGGCTATAGACCAAGGTGACATTTTGTAAAGTGCTTGTTTTGTCCTTTTGTCCGACTCAATTTATGATTAAAAACAATGAAAAGTAGAAAATCCTCACAATGTTAGGTGTTTTTGCTTGAAAAATGACTTTACGGTTTAAATGATAATTAAACTAGCTGCAGATTAGGTTTCTGTTGGTCTGCTAATTGATTAATAGATCAATTGTTCCAGCTAGGTAAGATATTTTATTGATATTGATAAAAGTAGGTCATTTTAATCGTTCACAGTTATTCCTTAAAATGAATGTTTCCTTTCTGAGAAAACTGGATATTATATTATTCTAATATAGGCTGACTGCAATGGATTTTTACTGTAGGCCTATTCTAAGCCTACTCTCACTTATTAGCCTACTTTTAAGTGTAGGCCTTCTTTCCCCCTCAGCATGCTAACAGCAGCGCAGTAACAAGCCTCCATGCTTAGTTAACAGTTTTGATAGGTCTGGCAATGCGAGACTACAACAGTTTCAACCTTCGCCTGATACATGTGTGGACGTCCTCATAGATATTTATATCTATGCTCTATGTTCACATCAGAGCACAGCTACCGCCACTTCCGGGTACGGCTCGAGTCAGCTGACCAAGAACCGACCAATCAGAAATCGTTCTCTGTTGTAAATACATAGTTGTTTTGCGAGCGTGTCTAATACGGCAGCACAGAGGAAACACCGTGAGGAAACATGACGGTGCAAACAAGAGACAGCGGTGAGTCTGTGATTTATTTGACCGTTAACATGTTGGAGGAGTCGGTTTATGTCACGTTTAAAGCTTTAGTTGGCAGCGGTGGATTGTAACTACGTACCTTGACTCAATAAGCCCACCTAAGCCATCGAGGTACTTAGGCTACTTAACTTGAGTATTTCCATTTAACGTGTATTTTCTTTCAATAAAGTTGATATTGATTATTTTGACTAACGTTATGTCTATTTTTTTAAACGTAGGCTATTTTTTAATAAATGTTGTTCATCAGAAGTACGTCAAGTGAAGGTCAAGTCAAGTTATCAAAGCCCAAACTCGATCTTAGTTTTCTTTTATTTAGTCTAATAATCTGCAGCCAATAATAAATACATGAAAAAAGGAGTATATTTATTTCCACATTCATATAATAAACTGTAAATTAACTAATGTGTAAGCACCAACTCTATGTATCACTTAAACCACCAGACATGTTTTAAGACAGATTTTAAGAAAAATACTCTGCTTTGAATTATAATTTGTGTCTCATAGCCTATTTTTACAAACGTTCTTAGAAAATCCAGAATGTATGAATATGCAAATATTTTTCAAGATCACTGTGTAGTGTGTATGTGCACTGGTTTCAAGTTTCCCCATCACTCTTTTTTGTTAATTGCATATTGAACAACACAGCTTCAAAAGTCACTAAATCCTCTCCTTTTTCTTCTACTGTCAAACTCTGCACATGATTGGCTACATGATTCTGCACAGTGAAGCTCAAACATCCAAGTGACATAACAAAAAGCAAAGCACATTTTTGAGTGGAGGGGTGGCTTTAATATAACTTGGGTGCCACACTTGTATCCTTTTTTTCTGAAATCTTTACAATTGTTGTTCTTTTTGTTCCCTAAACTTTATATTTCTTGCTCAGTTACAAAAAGAGTGGATGTAGGGCATGGTTGTTATCCCCAAGAATGTGACTGGAAAAAAAGGATTATGTATAATCCTCCAGCTGTAAATTTTGCACTCGGCTACACGGCACTCAGATGATTATTGTACCATGGAAAGATTAAAAAAAAAAAAAAAACAGTCAGAGATGTTTAGGCTGTTTACTTAATTCTAATTTTTGTGGTAGAATATCCTTAGTCAGTGGAGGTTCAGTATATGAGTCCATGTCTGAGGCAAACAATTGGAGTTTTCTTTATGCACAGTAATATATATGAATAGGCTAGTATTCAAGATTTGTCACACTGTAGAAAGTAAGAAATGAAAAGTAATTTTATTAAACCATAACAAACCTGATCTCCATAACAATAGGAAAATATAAGACCTGGACACACAATTATCCTGCAAGCCAGCTGGGAATAAGGCCACCTTCCTTTTAAAATAAATCGCTGTACATTTAATCTTTAATCTTCTGCCATCAGTCATCTTGGGGCAGCACAGATATCCTATTTGCCTCCAAAATCATCAATTATATTATAATTTTAGAATGATTTTTTTTTATTAGTTACAATAGGTGATGTGATGGTCAACCCTTGAAGTTATGAATCTGTTTTAATCCTACCTGGAAAATAAAAATAAAGAGTGTATTTATTATTGTGCTTACAGACACGAGGAGAGCTGCCACAACAGGCAACAGACAGGTAAGAAAACAACACCTTTACAACTGAACACTCTAATCTGTTATTACCATCACTGACTAGCACAGAATAGATCATCTAAAGCAGCTAGGACAGCATCAACACAATACGATGAGTCACAGCAGGCACAACCCTTTTTCAGGGCGACACTTATTACTCTAAAGAATTGAATATTTGTTCCAGTCCGTTAATCTCTATGGCATCTCATGCAAAAATACTGACCATGTAATAATTTCCTTAATAATGCTAAAAATGTTTGCAGTATTATTTACTTGTAACACTTTTCCATACAAAGTTAATGTTAAATCGTCCACTGACAATATGATTCAAGCTCCTTCCTGACCACCACTAATAGTTTATAAAACCAGATGCTTCAATGAGCTACAAATCCTGCTTGAAACACACATTAAATGCTAAGAAAAGAAAAAAGTCACATATACAGTAGATCAGGGGTCTCAAACTCAAACTTACCTGGGGGCCGCTGGAGGTAGAGTGGGGGTCAGGCTGGGCCGCATCAAGTATTCCACAAAAGTATTCTTTGTTTGCTTTCTTGAATAAATCTTGTTGCCTCAATAGACATTTTTTTAAGATTGGCGACCCGGTTCTTTCTCTCATCTCCCTGGTATTTTGTCTCCCACTTTCCCTGAAATTGCCTTTGCTCGTCGCCAACCTTTCTCTTCACGGCACGTTTTGAGAGAGACATGACTGGAACTGGGTGATGGCATATATCTTCCATCACTCTGGAACACGTTTCAACCAAATGACTAACGTTGATTCTTCCCCAGGTACTTCGCGGTACTACTTGGCTAGCTTGACTAACCCTAACCGTTGACAACAAACGCCGCGGGAAGCTGTCATGAGACTATCTATGGTAGCCCAGAAGTGATTAAAAAAATTAAATAAAAGCGTGGCAAGCACGGCACGTGCAACAACTCAGCAAAAAGGTGCATTTCAGAACAACGCGCGGGCCGCACTAACACTAAACTTTGTTGTCAAGTAGCGGGCCACAAAATATCATCCCACGGGCCTCAATTGGCTCCCGGGCCGTGACTTTAAGACCCATGCAGAAGATGATCTGTGAGCGATTTTAGTTTGTCTGCATGACATATGGCTGATAAAATATCATTAATCATAACTTACTGATTAGTCAAATCTCATGTTAGCATCAGAAAAGGAAAATTGTTTAAAATTGCCTTTCTTTAACTTTGTAAGGCATTTAAAACACAAAGTTTCCACCTGCCTACTTTTGTTTTGAACTTGGCTCCTTGACTTGTCCTATATTTCTTGTTTCGTTGGGACAGGCTCGACCTGACAAGTTGCATATTTCCTCCCATGCAAATGTATTGAGCCCTGCGGGGGCAGGGATAGCCAGTAATGGATAATGCACATGACCCAGAGAAATGTTAAGGAGTGTTTTGAGCAGTGACTGTAGAATGAGAGAGTGCATCAATCCATTGTGTTTGTCACATAAAATCATACATGGTGCAATTCCAGTGAAATGTTGGTTTGTGTGTCCTTTTAGGAACTTTTGCAGACTTAATTTCTTAGAGAATAGATTGTAATACATGTAGTAATTAAAATGTCCTCATAAGGATAGATACACAAGGCTACGTCAGTGTCAGTAGACATTTGTGTAACATTGTCTCCCCTGTTGCCATGGCTGGCCAAAGGGCAGCCGGGGTAAAAGCTGGCATTTTAGATGGTCTTTAAATGTGACATCAATCCCTGGACTTCATTCCTGTGAACTGATCTAGTTTTCCCCTCTGTCTGGCTGCCTCAGAATTTGCTTTTTCTAAATGCACTTTGCATTGGTTGGACACGTTTGTACATCTGGCATTTAGTATTCAGCTTAAATTCAAATATTGTCAAAATTGCAAGAGACAAAATCTGTTTAAATCCATTTAGGTCACGCTAAAATACATTAAAGACAAATTGATAACTAAACCTTATCAAAACTTATTGAGCACTGCAATCACAAATGGACCATGTGGCCTTTAATAGCTTTGATGCTTTGAATTATTTTTGATGTAGATATAGATAAAATCATTCTTTTATTATTCAATTCAATTCAATTTTATTTATAGTATCAAATCATAACAGGAGTTATCTCAAGACACTTTACAGATAGAGTAGGTCTAGACCACACTATAATTTACAAAAAACCCAACAAGTCCCCCCAAGAGCAAGCACTAGTGCAACAGTGGCAAGGAAAAACTCCCTTTTAGGAAGAAACCTCAGACAGACCCAGGCTCTTGGTAGGAGGTGTCTGCTGGCCGTTGGGGTGCATCACAGTATAGTAAATAAACAGTGTTTAGAAAAAGTGGGTGTAGTAGTGCAGGGAGCAGCACGGCATAGCAGGGTATTTCTCAGCAGAACCACGGCAACAGCTGGAACCAAGATTTTGGTGCCATCCTAATCCCAGGATTTCATCCTGGGTGAAAAAGAAACAGAAAGACTCCGGGGAGCAAGCTCCCAGAGCTAGGTTAGTAACAAGCATTTCTAGGACAGAGAAGCAGGTGGGCCGGGCTTGGCAGATACTACAACTCCTCACTCCCTAACCATAAGCTTTATCAAAGAGGAGAGTTTTAAGTTTACTCTTAAATGTGGTGACAGTATCTGCCTCCCGGACCCAGACTGGGAGCTGGTTCCACAGGAGAGGAGCCTGATAGCTGAAGGCTCTGGCTCCCATTCTACTTTTAGAGACTCTAGGAACCACAAGTAACTCAGCATTCTGGGAGCGCAGTGCTCTAGTGGGACAGTAAGGTACTATGAGCTCTTTGAGATACGATGGTGCTTGACCATTTAGAGCTTTGTAGGTCAGGAGGAGGATTTTAAATTCAATCCTGGATTTTACAGGGAGCCAATGCAGAGAAGCTAAGACGGGAGTAATATGATCTCTTTTCTTAGTTCTTGTCAGTACACGAGCTGCAGCATTCTGGATCAGCTGGAGAGTCTTAAGTGACTTGTTTGAGCATCCTGATAGTAAGGAATTACAATAGTCCAGCCTGGAAGTAACGAAGGCATGGACTAGTTTTTCAGCATCATTCTGAGACAGGATGTTCCTTATTTTGGCAATGTTACGAAGATGAAAAAAGGCTGTTCTTGAGGTTTGTTTTAAGTGGGCATTAAAGGATATATCCTGGTCAAAAATAACTCCTAGATTTCTGACAGTAGTGCTGGAGGCCAGGGCAATACCATCCAAGGTAGCTATATCTTTGGATATTGAGGATCGGAGGTGTTTAGTACCCAGCACAATCACCTCAGTTTTGCTTGAGTTTAGCATCAGAAAGTTGTAGGTCATCCATGATTTTATATCTGTAATACATGCTTGAAGTTTAGCTAATTGACTGATTTCATCTGGTTTGATTGATAAGTATAATTGGGTGTCATCTGCATAACAGTGAAAGTTTATTGAGTGTTTCCTAATAATATTACCTAGAGGAAGCATATATAAGGAGAATAGAATTGGTCCAAGCACTGAGCCTTGTGGAACGCCATGGTTAACTTTAGCGTACTTGGAGGATTTGTCATTAACATTAACAAATTGAGATCGATCAGAGAAATAGGACTTAAACCAGCTCAGTGCGATTCCTGTAATACCAACTAAGTGTTCCAGTCTCTGTAACAGGATGGTATGGTCAATAGTGTCAAAGGCAGCACTAAGATCTAGTAAGACAAGTATGGAGACAAGTCCTTTGTCTGAAGCAATTAGAAGGTCGTTAGTAATTTTCACCAGTGCCGTCTCTGTGCTATGATGCTTTCTAAATCCTGACTGAAAGTCCTCAAATACACTATTGCTATGTAGGAAATCACATAACTGATTAGCAACTACCTTCTCAAGGATTTTGGAGAGGAAGGGAAGATTAGATATTGGTCTATAGTTAGCCAAGACCTCAGGATCGAGGGTGGGTTTTTTCAGAATAGGTTTAATCACAGCTACTTTAAATGACTGTGGTACATAACCTGTTAATAAGGACATATTAATCATATCTAATAATGAAATGTTAACCAGTGGTAGCGCTTCTTTAAGTAACCTCGTTGGGATGGGGTCTAAGAGACAGGTAGATGGCTTAGCTGAGGAGACTCTTAGCATTAATTGTTGAAGGTTTATAGGGTAAAAGCAGTCTAAGTATATGTCAGGTCTTGTTGTTCCTTCTAGCGGTCCTGCATTTGAAAGTGAACTGTTAGAAGTTGAGGGCAAGAGGTGATTAATTTTATCTCTAATTGTTATAATTTTATCATCAAAGAAGCTCATGAAGTCGTCACTACTCAGAGCTATAGGAATAGATGGCTCAGTAGAGCTGTGACTGTCTGTCAGCCTGGCTACAGTGCTGAAAAGAAACCTTGGGTTGTTCTTATTTTCTTCTATTATTGATGAGTAATAGTCTGATCTGGCATTTCTGAGGGCCTTCCTATAGGTTTTCAGACTGTCTTGCCAATCTAAACGAGATTCTTCCAGTTTGGTGGAACGCCATTTACTTTCCAGTTTTCGCGATATTTGTTTTAGTTTGCGAGTTTGGGAGTTATACCAAGGTGCTAGTTTCCTTTGCTTCCTCGTCTTCTTTTTGAGGGGAGCAACAGAGTCTAAAGTCGTCCGTAGGCAGGCCGTAGCACTGTCTACAAAATTATCAATTTGGGAGGGACTGAAGTTAACATAAAGGTCCTCTGTTATATTAAAGCATGACATTGAGTTAAATGCTGTTGGAATATCTTCCTTAAATTTAGCTATAGCACTGTCAGATAGGCATCTAGTGTAGAAGCTTTTATCTAATTTCATATAGTCGGGTAGTAAGAATTCAAAAGTTATTAAAAAATGGTCTGATAATAAACGATTCTGCGGAAATACAATTAAATCTTCAATTTCGATGCCGTATGCCAGCACAAGGTCGAGGGTGTGGTTAAAACAGTGAGTGGCCTTATGCACACTCTGACTGAAACCAATTGAATCTAATAGTGAGTTGAAAGCAATACTAAGGCTGTCGTTGTCAACGTCCATGTGAATATTAAAATCACCTACAATAAGTACTTTGTCTGATTTTAGGACTAAACATGATAAAAACTCTGAGAATTCAGATAAAAATTCTGAATACGGACCTGGAGCTCGGTAAACAACAACAAATATAATTGGCTGTACAGTTTTCCATGTTGGATGTTGAAGATTAAGAACTAGGCTTTCAAACGAGTTATAATTTAGTTTAGGTTTAGGATTAATTAACAGGCTTGAATCAAATATCGCTGCAACTCCCCCTCCTCGGCCTGATCCTCTAGGAATTTGAGTATTATTATGGCTGGGAGGAGTGGCTTCATTTAAACTAACATATTCTTCATTGCACAGCCAGGTTTCGGTAAGACAGAATAGATCAATTTGATTATCTGATATCAATTCATTTATTAATACTGCTTTAGAAGACAAAGATCTAATATTTAATAGTCCACATCTGATTTTCCTATTCTGTTCTATCATTGCAGATGTTGTTTTAATTCCAATTAGGTTGTTAAGTATAGCTCCTCTTTTGTTAACCTTTGATTTAACCGATCTAAGTCGGGGGACAAACACCGTGGTTATTAGACTATGAGAGGGCGGCTGCTCTAACGGAGGCACAGAGGAGCACGTTGCACTGCACCTCTGATTACTGATGTCTAACTTGGGTTGTCATGGTTTACGACCGCTAATAAACTCGGTCAGATTTTTTGATAGGAGAGCGGCTCCATCCCAAGTGGGATGAATGCCATCCCTCTTAATCAGACCAGGCTTTCCCCAGAACGCCTTCCAGTTATCTACGTAGCCCACATCATTAGCTGGGCACCATTCCTTCAACCAGCGGTTGAAGGATGACATGCGGCTGTATTTTTCATCGCTGATCAGGTTTGGCAGGGGTCCAGAGAAAACTACTGAGTCCGACATAGTCTTTGCATATGCACAAAGTGACTCAACATTAATTTTAGTGATCTCCGATTTACATAATCGGGTATCATTGCCACCTACGTGGAGTATGATCTTACTGTATTTACTGTTATTTTTATTTTTATTTTTAGCCAGCAGCTTTAGATTAGATTCTATATCGCCCGCTCTGGCCCCAGGGACGCACACGACCACGGCCTCTGGAGCCGACATCCTAACGTTTCTCAGTATAGAACTGCCAATAACCAGAATTGGCTTCTCAGCGGTTGTATCACTGAGTGGGGAGAACCGGTTGGAAAGTTGAGGATGCCCCGATTTGGAGTGACCACTGCTATGTGCACCCCCCGGATTACAGTTAGTGCTATGCTTCCTTCGGACAGTCACCCACCCGCCCGACTGCTTTGGGTCTGCCGGCGGACTGCTAGCAGAAGCTACATGTTGCCCCGCACCAGCTACGCTAAGCTGGCTAGCTACGGAAACATACGACTTTGATTCCATAGTGTGGAGCCGTGCTTCAAACTCACTAAGCCTCGCCTCCAGAACAGCGAATAAACTACATTTATTACAAGTGTCATTATCACTGAAGGAGGCAGATGAATAGCTGAACATTTGACACACAGAGCAAGAGAGAGCAGGAGATGGAGAGGAATTGGCCATTGCTAATGGCTAAGCTAAAGTAGCTAACAGCGTTTTAATCGTGAGATCAGCGAGGCAGTCGCTGTAAGGGAAGATAGCTACAGCTACGTGCTTGAGTGCAACTGGTGTAGTCCAAATGCAATTTGAGAAAAATACCCGTTAAATGAAACAGATGCTAAGCTTATGCCCCGTTGATGCGGGCTCTAAGCAAGCAAGTGTAGGCCTAGCTAGCCAGTTTAAGTGCAATCCAGGCAAATAACCGCTAAATTAAACAAATTGAGTTTAGCTATGCTTATGCCCCGTTGATGCGGGCTCTAAGCAAGCATGGTTTGTTTTAAATTAATGTAATCCAGGCAAATAGCCGCTAAATTAGACAATAAAGCAGAGTTGAGTAGCTAAGTTTTGTTTTAGCAGCAAACAAGCGACCATAGCACAACACGGAAACACCGGAAATGAGGCAATACGCTTACCGTCAACGTCAGCACCCACGTCAGCGATGATGGCTCTACTGTATTTAATCCTGATTTACTGTACACATTGCTCTTTACCTTTTATAGTCATACAAGTGCATTATTTAGGTTGTTATGGTAGTAAACATTATGTAACATTTTGATTGAAAATACACTATAACTCTACACTACAGACAGTACCGTTCATCATTAAGACCAAAAAACAATGAAGCCTAATGTCGTATTTTCTATGTGCTTAAGTTAAACGCGAAGGATTCAGAGGCCCTCTCCTGTTGCCTGAGGCTGAAGGGTTTATTGCCACAATAAGTTACACTTATGTGGAATTTGCCTTGGTGAGGG
Source organism: Gymnocephalus cernua (assembly GCA_023631565.1). Lineage (NCBI taxonomy): Eukaryota > Metazoa > Chordata > Actinopteri > Perciformes > Percidae > Gymnocephalus > Gymnocephalus cernua. The sequence continues at coordinate 5,849,626 of CM042439.1, read as the reverse complement.
TGCATATATAAATAAATAAACAAACAAACAAACATATTAAACTTTAATATGAAATAAACAATAAATACAGAAACAAATATATACATACAAAATAACTGTTGCATAATAAAAAAGAGGCTGAAAGGGTTGAGTGCAGATTAATTTGCTCTTCATTCTCACTTTCTTTATTATGGTGAATTATCTATATGCAGTCCCATGGGGCTAAATTCCTCACCTTTATGGATATATAAATTATATTGTCTGCTTTGTCTGTGCAGATCAGCGTTTCACCTACAACTGAACCGACCTAAAAAGCCACAGTGCTGCAATCCTCACTGTTATTTTATAGACATTTTTGCACCCCAAGACGTTTCTGTGGGAAACGCTGATGTAGCTTAACATCAGGAGCTTGCACAGTACGATCGGAGAGGTTCATACATTATTGTTGCCCTTTTCTCTGCCCAGGAGGGCCCTGGAGGACTGTGGGACTCTGTGAAGAAAGCTGCGGTTGTCATCGGATCTGGAATCTTATTCTTGGCTGCATTCGGCAACTCACTGACATGGTAGGATTTCCCTACAAGTTGCAGTGTTACAACAAACCAATCGTTTGTTTTAAAATGAACTTGAGATCATCATTACATCAATGTACAATAATAATAAAAAAAGGACAAGAAAGGGAACAGAAGACAAGAGAACCGGATTGGAGGCATCAGGACAGTGCAAAGCAGGACTGGACAGGCAGACAGTCTGATTGGGTCCAAATTATACTTATTCAGCTAATCGGTCGGGTACGATGGTGATCGCCTGGTATATTATAGTCACCACAGGAGAAAACATTTTAGGAAATTAGTAGCATATGTAAGAGATTCATGCTCTGAAAGGATTATTGAATTGACTATATAATTTGCTTTATAGATAATAAAATGCTGGTTGCCTCACCCAGTTGGCTACAGAATGTTAGGACTTTCAGTTATTTCTAAAAATTTGTTTTTGAAAATAATGAGTTACCGCTGGCAATTAAAGGTGCTGTAGGTAGGATTGCGAAGATCCAGGACTTAGCCAAAAAATGTTAACATTGACAACTTCTCAGTCCCTCACCCCCTTTCTGCTAAAGGCCAAAATGGTCTCTTGGAAAATTGGAAATCAGGTTTTAAAACCTGACTGTGGACATTGGGACTGGGCTTGTGTTAGAATGTTTCAGTAGAATGAGGCAGACTTCTGCATGTTCTCCAGAGAAAAGCATACAGAAGAACAAAAATCGAACAAAACTTTGACATTTTGTGATGCTTTCTCCTCCAGGCATCTTCAGAAATTCTGGGGAGCTTCAGGAGATTTCTGGCAGAACTTGTGGACGAAGCTGCATGTTTCGTTTGAGGGTCATGATACCACTCTGTTCTACCTGGGTAAGAAACTAAAACAACTAATTCATTTTGTTTGTTTTCCAAAACATGTGTTCTGTAGACTGTAGAGGATCACGTTGCAACCACCAGACTACTATTGACAGGTCGTATAGCCAGAGCAGCCAAATCAAGTCATGATGACCTCTGGTGTCGACTTACTTACTTTAATATCATCATGTTGTCTGTTTTGCACATCGGAAGGTATTCCTCAATCAGATATCTATGTAGGACGTTATGTGCTGCCAGTCCAAAACAATATGCATTACAAGATAGGGCAAATACTGTTTCCAGTGTAACAGGTAAGGCTTTCTTTGTGTGATTATGTAATATGCATTAATGTGAATGTGTGGTTGTTCCTCTATGACAGCAGTCCTGTTTTTTTCCCCAACAGGGACAATGTTGGTCCCCACTCTGGTGTTCTCTGGGACGAATGCTCTGCTGCTGTTGGTAGACACCACTGGTAAACCCTCCTTCATCACCCGCTACCGCATCCAGGTGGACAAGAATAACCCGGTATGTCCTATATTGAATCAGTTAATGTATCTTCTCCAGCTTCACATACCACCCCAAGTACTACGACCCCTTGGGCCTCTACTGTTATTTCCACTAGCAGTTGTACATTTGATACCACTGAGATACCAACTTCACTTGAACCTTTACTCCTTCTACCAGTATTGTTACTGAATGAACTGCTTATGCTATAGATTTTAATTTATGACCCCTTTTTTAACCTCTGATACAGTAACTGCTGTTATTTGCAGCTGATTAATCAGAATAGAACAACTTTATGGCAGTTCATGTACTGTAGTGACCGATAATAAATCCATCTATCTCAGTGTACTTTTATTAGTTACTCCTTACCTGCTGGGTTAAACTGAGCATCAAGTAAATTAATAGAAATTATCTTCTTTGACAACAAAACATTTAGATAAGCTTTGTCAGTCTTTAGACATTTTTGCCTTTTTTAAGAACAAGCAATACAGTTATAGTCACGCTGGCATCATAATGATTTTCAGGGAATAAATAAATGAATAAAATAGCAATTTTTGCCAATCAAAATAGGTAATACATAAATAAATATTATATTGTTCTGTAGTCCCCTATTTATTTGCACATTTAGATATTTTAGTTCTACATTTATTTCTATATTGATGTATTCATTTACAAATTTCTCCATTTATGTATTCATATATTTATTTATATCCAATGTCCGTCCAATAAATGATAAATAGCCTAAATATGCTTTGGTCTAATAATCATATCTTCGGTTTTGAAAAGAAAAAACGTGCATGTGTGTTTGTCTCTTAATGTTGCTGATGTGACTTGTCCATCTGACCAAAGTCCTCTCACTGTGTTTGATTAACAGATATTGATGGGCACTGGGGAGATAAAGACATGCATTACTGATAACCAGGGCTGGAAGGTTACTCTCAAAGTTTAAAACTTTCAAAGCTTATAACCAGGAACACAGTGCACAGGAAGCTCATGTTCGTTGATGGGATAAAAATATCTTTCAGTCAATTTCAGGTTGATTAATATACGTTATCCATACATCCGGCATGAAACCAGTGTTTTCTCTGAATATACTGCCAGAGATGTTGGGTGTTATCCCTACATGGATGGACATAACATGTGTGGGGTTTCCCACCTTTAAGGGGTAAACATGAACTTTGTATTTTGTGACAATCTATAATGATAAAGCTGATGTTAGCCATAAAACTTTATATCACCTATGATGAACTAATCTGTGACAATCTGCTGAGTTGCCGTGTGTGTCCTGTTTGCTTTCTATGGTCCGTTTTCTGAGCCGAGAGACATTGAAGCTCTGTGACCAATAACTTCTGAAGCCTGAACTTGAGCCCTATTAATCATAAACAAAGCCAGGATGTGCTGTTGTGTCACAACAATACAAATCCATTACACAATCTATGTATGTTAAAGTCAGTGCACTTGGGTCAACCATTAGATAGACATTTTTTGAAATACAAGAAGAAACATTTTAGCACACAATGAGGATTAAACCACTATGCACTACTTAAGCCATTTTGTTTGGTATAAAACCAATCAAACACCAGTTGCATCTCACTGTTCTTATCGTGTGTGTTTACCAGAGTACGAAAAATAAGAACCTTTTTCACAACAGCCATTAAATAATGGCTGATTTCCATTTAGCTTCTTCAGTTTCAGGGTTCTGGTATTGTGCATGCTGCCTCACTGTCACACTGTAATGGCTTACCGGGACACTTGAATAGAACAGAGCCATTATTAATGTTATTAGTCACACCTGTGCTTTGACTACTACGACTACTAAGTCAAAATGTCTGCTATGAAAAAGGCCTATTCGTAGGTCTTGTGTTTGTACTTTGGTAAACACATGGAATTACAAAACCATACTGTACTGTAACTGTGTTCATTCATTGTTCATCAAGTTCATTTGTGTACACTTGAGACACATTTATGTGCTCACACAAACGCACAAAAAAGGTGTATGTGTGTGTGTGTGTGTGTGTGTGTGTGTGTATATATATATATATATATATATATATATATATATATATATATATATATATATATATATATATATATATATATATATATATATATATATATATATATATATATATATATATATATATATTGTGTCACAAAAAATAAATGCATACTTATTTTAGATTAAATCCAGTTTTGACCACTGTCTGACTGCAGGTGGATCCAGTTAAAGTTGCCCATGTGATGAAGACAGTCATCTTTAACTACGTGTTTATCTCGGGGCCCATGGTTGTGGCCGCTTACTACCTGATGAACTTGAGAGGAAACCCCTGTGGCCCCGAGCTGCCCACCTTCCACTGGGCCCTGATGGAGCTCGCTTTCTTTGCCATCTTGGAGGAAATTATGTTTTACTACTCACACAGGTTCGGATCATTAGTTTTATTATTTACACCTGTGATTTTTCTACTGTGACATGTCAAAATGTCTCCCGTGGAAAAAGGCCTACAGTCAGACAATAACACTCCTTCCTAATTTTTTACACAATATTGCCACCTAGTGGTAAACGTGTAGGATGTGAATATATGGAAAACCAAAACAGATGTTTTACTGTTTATTGCTAAAAACATTTTTATCAGGGTCAAAAAAATACAAAAATGAATAAATAATGAAAGTAATAACTTTGACTTGGTAGCATCATCAGGTCAAAGTTTCTATTTGTCCAATAACTTGTTTGCAAAACTAGTTCCCCATCAGCCTCAGTTGTGCTTTGTGTTTAGTGCTAGTTGGCAAACATTAGCATGCTAACACACTCAGCTAAGATATTTATACAACATTATACCTACTAAACATCAACATTTTACAGATATATTTCACATATTGTTTATATTTGTTCATGTTTCTTTATCGTAAATTATCTATATTTCATATTTATGATTCTTGACTTTTGCTAGTTCTTTTTACTTTTCTCAGAGTTATGCACAATTATGCTAGTATGTGAAAACTTACTTAACCATAAATCTGATTCTGTTCCCTTTGGCATTTTGAGCATTTTAGCATGCAGATGTTGGCATTTAGCTCACTTCACCACTGTGCCTAAGTACAACCTTACAGAGCATGGCTGTAGACTCTTAGTCTTGTTGTTAAATATCTATCAATGGATAACTTAATGGTGTTTTTGATCCTCATCTTCTTCTTTTTTCAGACTGTTCCACCAACCCGGACTCTACAAGCAGTTCCACAAACAGCACCATGAGTGGACCGCTCCCATTGGAATCGTCTGCATCTACGCTCATCCTCTGGAACATATGGTAAAAGACCCCCTCTCTACTTTTCATTTAAGTGTCTCTGTCTGTCTCAGTTTCCCGTTCTTGACCTGTTGTTTGCTGGATTTTCCTCATCCATTAAAACCAGTTTGTTCCTCCCCTTTGCCCTTAGATCTCCAACATGCTGCCGGTGGCAATTGGGCCGGTGATCCTGGGTTCCCATCTGTCCAGCACCTGCCTGTGGTACTGCCTGGCTCTGGTCAGCACCACCATCTCCCACTGTGGATACCACCTCCCCTTCCTGCCCTCTCCCGAGTTCCACGACTTCCACCACCTCAGGTGAGTCCACCTGCCCACTCTTCCAAGATTACTTTGTAATGTGGATTTGATGATTTTTGTTTTTTATCCATTTTTTGATATTTTATTGTTGAATATTGCAAACTTGATAACAGGATTTAAAAAAAAAAATTTTTTTACTTGGAGATACTCTGAGATTACATTTTCTTTACATTTTTCTCTTGATTTTCTGTTCTGAGATACAGTATACTTGTCTGTGGTCATCATCATCTTTTTGCAACATGAAACATAAACTCCTGAGTGTGTAGGGACATAAAATCCTGATTTTCAGTTAACCATCTAAGCTGCTCCTTTAAAACTTTAAAGGGAAGGCAGACGATATTCAATATATTTGTTATTGTAAACAAATCCCACTGAACAGGTCACAAATATATAAATAAAATAAAAATAAAAAAGATTCTCAATTACTGTAAATTGGAAAATAATCGCAAAGAGAACATGGATGCTGTGTGATATATTTTTTTGAAATGTTATAATTTCGTCGTCTTTGGGAATTAGATCCTTGTTCTTAGATTGTTGTACTCACATGTCCTTCCTGGTTCCAGGTTCAACCAGTGTTTCGGGGTCTTAGGCGTGTTGGATCGGCTCCACGGCACAGATACCAAATTTAGGCAGACCAAGCACTATGAGCGCCACGTCCTGCTCACCAGCCTCACTCCTCTGAACGAGAGCAACCCTGACACACCCAGGAAGGGCCTTTGATGGCCTGTGACCCACCTGAACCTCGGGCCTTGCCAAGTTTAGAATCATGACATGGGAAGATTCCCAATCTTACATGACTGTTGATTTTTTTAAATCCAGAAAACCTGTTGATCAGTTTCAGATGAATGTGAATGTCTGCTTACACTCTGGGGCGACTTTATCTTTCATAGTAAAAATGTTGCACTTTATTGCATGAAGATCCTTGATAAGGTAGATGTAAGAATGTGGTGGTTAATGAGTGTGAAAACTAATCACTGTTCTACTCCGTTTTCCAAAACATGAGTGTCTAACTGCCGCGACCTATAAACCCTTGTGTTTCAGGTTGATTTTCTGGTGCTGATTCAGATGTCATTTTTACTTGTATCGTCACCACCTGGTTAAACTAATTACGTGTTCTTACTTTTCTTCATGAGCTTTAACATTAGCAGAGTCCATTATAAGTACATGCACATTAATCTTAAATCAACGATTAATTCTTAAAAGCACATTTTATATTTTGTTAAGTAACAGCACTTCCAGATCACCAGGCCAGACTCTTTTGCTACATTCACTTGCTGCTCAGACAGAACATATATTTCCGTTGCATCAAAACATATCCTTGAATGTAAAATGTGTCTTGGACTGGACTGTTTTTTAATATTAAAAAAATGTCAACAAGTGCATCTTTTCTTGTTTCTCTCTATTATGCTATGGTATAGGGAAACAAAACAAAGACAATTATCCCTTTTGAAACAAAAATTCAGAACAACATGTATAGACATGAAGCTAAAGAAACTAGAGATCTGACTTTGGTAGTTTCAAACTTCTTTGTTAAATTATAAGGGGCTTTACAAGCCATAATTCATTCTGGCCCTCTCACACACACTCCCCTTACACATGCATAGGCCTATATTATACATAGAGTGCATATATAATGCATACATACATTCTAACTCATACATGTATATATTCTCACACGTATAAACAAACCATATCGTCATTTCACAGGCTATATATGTACTTGACACGTGCATGTATATTATCTCATCTTTCTTACGTATTGGCATACTTGAGAGTGACTTCCTATCTACAATTACTTTTTTCAACATACTTTACTATGACTTTTTTTGACATACTATGCTATGACACTTTTTTTTCAATATATTATACTATGATGTTTTTCTCGCTGTTTTCGACATACTATGCTATGACTTTTTTAACAAGTTCCATTTCCTTGCATGGTGGCTAAGTGGTTAGCACAGCCTCAACAAGCACAAGCAAGCGGGCAGTGCAGACGTTGACCCCTGGTTTGATCCAGGGTGATCTTTCTTGCGTGGAATGTGCATGTTCTTTCAGACTTTGTTTGACATACTATACTGTGATTTTTTTCCAACATACTATACTGTGACTTTTTTTCGACAACTATGCTGTGACTGTTTTCAACATGTTCTATTTGGCTGCATGGTGGCTCAGTGGTTAGCAAGGCTCCAACAGCACCAGCAAGTAGGCAATGCTGATGTCAACTCCTGGTTCAATCCCCAATCCAGGCTGGGCTTTTTTGTGTGTAATTTGCATGTTTTTTATGATATACTATACTGTGTCTTTTGTATCACTTTTTTGGAACATAAAAATGTCATAGTATACTATCACATGCTATTTTTCCTTTTTTCCCGACATACTATACCATATTCTTTTGTGATATTATGACATACTATACTATGATTTGTTTGTGATACTTCTATGACATACTTTATACTATTATAAAGTAAAAATACTATTATCATATTTTGTGTGACATAGTATACTATGACTTTTTTATCATATACTATACTATTACTCTTTTGTGACATTTTCATGACATACTATACTATGACTTTTTATATTTTTTATGACATACCATGATACGGCTTTTTATCATATTGTTTGTGACATACTATACTATGACATTTCAATATTTTTATGGCATACTATACTGACTCGATTTTTTTTACATACTATGACTTTTTTTGAAATTTTTCATGACATACTATACTATGACTTGCTACTTAACACAGGCCTACCCTCTTTTACAAGTATATATTCTTCCTACATACATATATTTATAACATTAAATGCAACCATTGACTGCATGTGAATGACAGCAAAAGTTGTGTTAAAATAGATAAATGTATGAATGTGAGTGAAAATATACATGTATGATTTAAATGTTTATAGAAATGTATCAATGTTTTAGGTATAAATACGAGAATAAAAACATATAGGTGTAGAAATAAAAATAAATGTGAAAATGTATGTAAGAGATGGCCAAAATGAATGGCTTGTATAGCCCGATACAAAGTTCATTCACTCACTCTCTCTCACACACACACACACACACACTCACTCACACACACACACGAAATAATTACTCAGAAGCCAGTGTTGAGGTTTTTTTGTCCGTTTTGTGTTTTTTTTCTTTATTAAAGGAAAAGCATAATTACTACAAATTACAAATAACACTAACAGCGAATCACATCAGCCTACAAAGCAGATATTATGAATATTAAATGTTATAATACACGATCTCATTCAAGTATTTTACATTTTTCCATTTTATATATTTTTTTTGTTCCTTTTTTCCTTGTTTTCATCTTTTTTTCCTCTTGACAAGCCTAGGATATAGTAATGCAATGAACTATTTTAATGGTTCATATACAGTTATTTCTTATTCATATGGCTTTATGGAATTTTGTCCTTTTTTTCACCGTCTCCAGATGTAACCAGCCATATACCTCTGAGCGACATCACAAACCCCAGTTGGGCTCGTTCTTTCCTTTCTCCTCCCTTCCCACGTCCATCACTCATCTCTCCAGTGTCCGGCCCACTGGCTTGATCCGGGTAAAACTGACGAGCAGAGGGTGCAGCGCCCCCTAGAGTTTGTCAGGACAGCCAGCAGCAGTTCTACGCTGATAGAGAAGGCTGAAAACTCCCCAAAACACCTGAAACCCCAAAATGTCCGATGGCAGGTGATGATCACATTAGAGGGTGATTTCATGATACTGTCCCAGGAAGAACCCCCCCCCCCCCCCCCCCCCCCCCCAAGCTAGTGGCAGTCTGCCATGTCAGCAGCCACACACCAGCTCACCCATTCAAAGGCTTCGCTGGTTTCTGCAAAACGAGTTTCATGTTTTGTGAATATTAAACCTCCAGTAAACACTTTGATGCATCAACTGTAAGCCTCTCAAACCGAACCAAATCTCCCTGAAGATAAAGCAACAAAACACTAAAGGAAAAACAAAAACAAAAAAAACAAAAACTCAAGTACAGCTTTGCAATGTCATGTTTCCAACAAATGTGGATTTAGAGGAAGAAACTGACAGACAGGACCTCCACTCTGCTGGAACATCAGCCAACAGGCGGAATGATTATTACGCAAAAGGACCAATACTTTAAAAACAAATACAGATGTCTAATACAGTTTGATCTTAATTACTCATGTGACTGAGCTGTTTGACAGAAACTAGTTCATCACTCTTTGCAACAAACATTGCAGCATGTCAACGGAAAGTGGGTCATTTCACTAAGCACCTGGATATTGCTTTTATTTATTTTTAAATGTTCAAAATAAAGATATCCATATTTGCATTAAGACTTTTTGTCTGAATTTTGTGAACTCCTTCAATTTGAACCCCCAAATCAAACATTTATATGCGTTTGTAGACCTTGCAGACATGTTTGTAGAAAACCACAAGGCTAAAAAATTTAATTAGTTTGCTGTTTAAAATTCTGCTCTGTCATCTCGGCAAAAATATCTTTACTAAAAGAAAAAAGAGCAAATTAATTGATTTCAACGTGAAACACTATAAGCTTACAGATTTCGTTTTTGCACTTAATACCTGTTGACGCCCTGTTGTCAACTTTCCCTTTTGTGTTGTAAATTGTGTTCCTGTTTCTGAAATCCACAGATGGTTTAAACAGCCTGACACAAACCCCACCTCCATCATAACGCTAGAAACACTGCAAATTGAAATTAAAAAGCATTAAAAGATAATTCATGAAACCATAAAAACAAAACAGAGTTAAAGAGTACGTACGTAAGGCAAATATATAATCTGTTCTATAAACAATAAAACAAGTAGCAGGGAGCTGTAATCATTTCTCTTCATCTGTCAAATTCACATTTACATTAGTGGAGGAAGAAAGAATCACTCTTCTATTTGATATCATCAGTACTCAAGTTGGATAAAGATTTTAATTATCCAAACAGTTGACTGTAGGAAGTGTGACAACAGAACAGACCAGAGTCCAGTCTTGAATTTTTGTCCACAGCGAGGCAAGACATCAAGCTGTGTGTTTTGCATTCAACTTGCTCACACTGCTACATCTGTACCTGTGTGTGACTACACCTGTCAGTGTTCATACCTGTAACTGATGTGTGTATCTGAGTGTGGAACAGGAAGAGGTGGCGAGCGCCCGAAGGTCCAATTGGGCTGATCAAGCTTCAGTTCAACAGTGAAGCTGGAGGCCAAATGTCTGAGGCTCACTCCACCCAGAGCACCTGCGACAGGACGCGACAGCCCTCCTCATAACCATCGCTTCTTCAAGTATTCCAGATTGATGATTCCAGTCCTGTATCGTCACTGATGGTCGACTGATGGATGGATGTCAAACGGATGGATGAACGGATGGATGTAGCTCATCTGACGGGAAGGCGCAGGGGGCGGGAGAAAGTCAGGAAGCACCCAAAAGGGAGATCATCAGTGATTCTCCCTTCCCAACTCTCCACCCCACTAAAGTGTTGTTGTTTTTTGGGAAAGGGGGGGGGGGGGGGGGGGGACAAACTTCCACCAGGTTTGTTTCAGCACAAAAAGCCACAACTTGCAAACACAAGGAAGAAAACAGGACTTGTAACAGACCGAATGACACTTGGAAGACAGTTCAGAAAAAGGTGTCTGAAGGGGAGTGAGGGGCGGGTGGTGAAACAGTTTGGCAGACACAGCACCACCTAGTGGCCTCTGCTGGAAATGGTGACAGGATATATGGATAATTCCAATGCTGTACAATCGACAAAAAGATGGCGGGCACAAGTTAGAAGCAGTAAAACCATTAAAATAAGGCAACTTTCAATGATCGAGTCCATACTGAGGGATTGGTACAAGTCTTTTTTTTTTCCTGTCTTTTTATCATTTGGTTCTTTAATTTTTCCCCCTCAATGTCAAGCCATAAAGTAAATAAAATTTTTGAGCCCCTCAACAGAGCACTGGGGACTCTGCGGATGGAAATGTCAGTCGCTTGGTTGAAACCACTTTGGTCCGATCGGATGTCAGAAGTAGCACGGCCTGCAGCACGGCCTGCAGCACAGCCTGCAGCGTGGTCGCTAGCGTGGCTTTCAGATGCTCAGTCTTGTTCAAACTATTTCCAAGTCTCCAATCTCACCACATGCCGAAGAAATGATAATAATAAATCTGAGATCTAGGGGAGGAATCAAATATCTTTCAGCCAGCAGGACAGTGGCGATCAACGAGGGGCCCAAGTGAGAGGGGGGGGGGTCAACATGAAAATTTGAAAAAATAAAAGGAACAATTTCCAGGGTAATAAATCACCACTGAACCATCCACCGGGTGGACTGGCAATAATTTGTAAAATAGGAAAAAAGTGTTTGACACCCCATCCATTCCTTGCCTCATCAAGACAGAAAAGGTATTTTTTCTCGAAAACTTAAACTAATTAATAAAGCAAGCCATATTAATTATTTGTCTTCCTTGTTTCTCAATCAAAAGTCATTGTAGTAAAAAAAAAATATTCTCATGCTTGAATGAAGAAGTGGTTGCCCCCTCCCCCCTCCTGTGGCGCAGAAAGAACCAGCGACTTGCAGACTTGGTTGAGTTGATCCATGTGGGCCGACGTGTTTGTGAAGTTACTTCAGTGTCTTGGCATCTGGTGCGGGGTCAGCGGCTGGGGCTTTCTGGCTGGTGGGTTTGGCATCATCCTTGGCAACAGGGCCCTGGGCGAGGCTGGGGCCGGAGCTGGCCTGGCTGTGGGGCCGACTGGAGGGCTGAGAGGGGTGCCGGCGGCGACCGTCCCCACTGGACGAGTGTCTTCTGCGACGTCCTTCCTCCATAGGCGGCTGGAAAGAGAAAAAAAAAACAGGGTGGAGATTAGATGGAGTCATTTTCAAAGCGTAAAAACAACTTTAGAGAACAAAAACACAATCAGTGTGATTACGTGCACTTAAGAAACCAAGTTACTAAGAGAAAGAAGGTTACATTGGTAATCGGAGGATGCTTTTAAATGCGTTAAAGTAGCCTGGTTACTGTAAATCTGCATATACACATCAGTCTTAAAGGTCACATTTGCCCGAGTCAGGACATCATGCGGTGTTGACCCCAAGGGCTAGATCACCTCAGTTGTAATTTCTTATAAATTTTGACAGTTAATCCATTAACAACGTTCTTTTCAAATAGGTGTCTCTTTTGTTACCTATACAAGTAGAAAAATAATTATGAAATAAAACCTAGTATTTTAAGTGAATTACTTGGAATAAAACACTACCACTGCTAACCTGCTGAAGCTAACAGACGGCCAAGAAGCTGTGGGCCATTTCTTATCCGAACTACTGTATTAACACACCACATGGTACATGCTCAGGTGAAAAACAAAACGAGCTGCTGCATCTCTTCAGGCTCGCAGATTCCTACCAATCAGCCTTTAGGAACCCCAAAGAATATATGAACTCACGTCAATTCTGAAATCTTCCAGACGCTTAAACTTGCGCAGGTACTCCTGCAGCTTGGGGTCGATCTCCAAGGTCTTGGCTTTGGAGTATTTAAGGAAGGCCCAGAACTTCTCCAGTCCGTAAAGCTGGCCTGAGGATAGCAGACAGAAGGAAAAGTTAGTCCCAGTGGATTAAAGTGATTCTGAAAGTTAACCATTTTCTTTAAAAGAGGAAAACCTGAGCAGAAACTAATACCACTGATATTCTATTATGTTTTTAATGTGAATAATTTTGTCTCTTCTGATCTGTGCACACTGTGGGCTGTTTCCATTTCCAGGAATTCTCACCAGCCTCGTAGTCTTTTGTGGTCTCCTCCTGGAAGTCTTTAAAGATGTCTGGCCTGAACTTCCTCTCTAGACCGTAGCTATAGTACCTGAACAGGCACTCCAAACCGTACCTGCAACACACACACAGCAAGTACACCTTTCATTTAGTTCTTTTGGTCCAATCAACAGGTCATATCTTGTTGTATAAACTCCTCCACAACCACACAACTAAATACAAAATCCTGAGAACTCTTTCTCCATCCATCAGGGGTCAAGGCTCCTACCTATATCCTTCTTTCCCGTCCTCGACCACCAGCTGTCTGAACTCCTCGTACATCTTCCTGTTGAAGTGATCCCGCAGGAAAAATGACCAAAAGCGGAAGAGTGTGTTCATCTCCTGTGACTGGCCGATTCCCAGCCGCTTTCGCTCTGTAATTAGAAGAGGGAGATTAAGTGGACAGGTTTACATAAAAATACAAAATAAACAGAGGTTGTTTTTTTTAACCACAGAAAGACCCTTAAAGAGCTGGCTCAGGTTTGCCTTGGACCAGCTCTTAGTTATGCTGTTATAGTTTTAGACTGCTGGGAGACTTCCTTTGACACACTGAGCTCCTCTATCTTTCCATCTGTGGGCATTCATGTCCTAGAAATGCTTGTTACTAACTTAGCTCTGGGGAGCTTATTCCGCGGAGTCCTTATGTTTTCTTGCCTTGATTAGGGTGGCACCTAAATCATGGTTGCAGCTGTTGCCGCAGTCCTGCTCGGCGCCCTGCTATGCCCTGTTATGCCCTACTACGCCCTACTACTTCCTGCTATGCCCTGCTACGCCCTGTTATTAAATACTGAAGACAGACTAAATGATAAAAGTAGAATAAGAAAACGTGTACCATTTAGGCAGCGCCGACGGTACTTGTGGTAAACGTGTTGCGTGAAGCCGTTCTCCTTGAGCAACTCGTGTGATGGGTGCTGGAACTTAGGGAGGGACTGAGGTGTGCAGCCAATGTTACCCAGGGCAGGGATGCCCTCCGATGGGCTGGCATTAGAGCTGAGAGGGAAAAAGGTGGAGAAGGAGATGGAGAACAGAGAGTGAGTACAACCCACATCAAATATTAGAACTACTTGAAGTTGAAGTCTGAGATAATTTCTGCAGTTTTACTTTATATTCATAAAAAGGAAAATAATTTATTTTACAGTTTAAAAAGCCTAACATGGGATGGGTTAAGGAAACTAAATGTGGTCCTTTACAGACCAAAGTAAAGCCCTGAATGTTGCTTTTGCTCCTCAGTCTGCTCTTACACATTAATGAGTAACGGGTTTATTTAAATAACTCAAATTAAAGCAGCCTATTTACGATCGATTTACGACTTTAATATCAATTTAATACTAATGAGAACAATTGTTGAAATATCGGAGGAGTTGTCAAAAGAAAAACAGCATACTGAGAAACTAATCTGACGCGAGTCTCACCTGACAGAGGCAGTACGGGAGCGATGCTCTCTGGAGTCCATTACCCAACCGACGTGACACTCCATGGGTGGGTTGGAGCTGTGTCGGGTCTTCCTCTTCCTGGGCGTCTGAAAGGTTCCAGGGATAACATGTTTAGTCTACGAATGTTTAGTCTGTGTGGTTTCTTTATCCCCTGAAACCTTAAACCAGGTATCTGGGCTACTGAAAAGGCACATTTCCACCAAAATAAGTCTGATTTCACCCTCACTAACAGCCATCTTACCTTGGCATCCACTGGTCGACTTTCCTTCACCACTGGGTAGAAGCGCGGCGTCATAGTCTGGTCCTTCCGGTGAGGTGTGCGAGGCGTGCGGGGCGTCCGGGCGCTGCGGTAGTTGGGTGAGTCAGGCACGGTAGTCGGGAGCGAGCGAGCTATTGAGGAGGGCTCGGGGGCACCGAAGAGTTTGTTTGCCAATGCGTCTGTGGGGACTGAAGACAAAAGCCAAAAATGTTCACACTTTACATTTTCTAACCAGCTGCCTCAAGTGCTTCACTTGTGTCTAAGCAATCCTGAAATGAAACTCTGGAATGTCATTAAAATAGAAACAATTGTCACAACATCAGTGATCTAATAGCCTCATTTATTTCTCAGTATGCAAACTGACTCATGATTGATGAACTAAAGTGAGCTGATAAACCACAGTTGTTACCACTTCAACGCAATGACAGAGAGATGAAGGAGCAGAGCGTGGTTTTACGACTTTTTAAGATCCATTTAATGCGAGGAAACGAGCATACTGAGACCCTAAAGACCATGTTGGCCTGAATATAAGATGCAATTTTTCCCTTTCTAGGAATGGAGAATAACACCAGCTCCTAGTGTTACATTATGGTTGTTAATGTTGCTAGGCTAGAAAGTTTAGGATTGTTCCATTTATTCTGCCACAAATTATTCTTTATCTTGTGATTTCTTTCAGAAAACGTGTCATTTCAATAACTTTAGAGGCTTGAGCAGGTTGAAGTAGCCAGTTTTTTCACTAGAAGCTAGCCGAGATTAGAGAAAGGTCAGAAAAAAGCATTATTTTGTGATTTTGGGATACAAACTTATCCCCAACGTGTCAAAGGTTTTACCTCATCACCATCTTACCATTTAATAGAAATGGCTCAGTGATTTACAGTTTTAACTTCAAATCATATCGTCAGTGTATTCCAAGTAAAGAAAGGAGAATTATTATTATTAGAATTAACGTTGATTATGTAAATCCTTCCTGTGTGTCTGTTTTATATGTTTTTGGTCCTTACTCTGCTTGTGTCGTGGGGGGCCTGGAGGGACTTCCTGTTTGGGGTCGACAGGGGGTTCAGGGGTCAGGCAGTCAAATTCTTCGCGGCTGATCAGGTGGACCTTCTTGAAGTTCTCCACCTCTTGCTGTTAAAAAAAAGAAAGAACAACCAGTGTTTATATGATGACAAACTCTTCTTCTTCCTACAACTCTGGTAAGCAAAGATCTGTAGATTACCAAGTTTATTTTGAATCAACGATAAAGAATACTTTCACAAGGAGGAATACAAGGGTTTAGATACTGATACACAACAATGAAATGTGCCAAAAAGGAAGCCCGGTACACACAACATAAATAAAGACTCATTTTACAAAGTTTCACACAAACACACACTGTACTGAAACTGGAGCTCTTTCTCACACACACACACACACACACACACACACACACACACACACACACACACACATATATAGAGTAAAAAAAAAATAACATGGGACAGTAAGGATCATCAACAGACCTTATCTGCAGTAACCTGGAGATTAAGATGCAGCAGCAAAACATAGCTACCAAAAACACTCTTTTCACCTTCATGACGTCTCGTACTGTTCTGACACGAGTACCCCAACCAGCTGAGTGACATCAACACACAAAACCCTGAATTTTCCACAAGTGAAGACCTAATAGCAAAACTGCTCCTCCTACAACAACAGCTCAATTTAAAATCTTACTATAAACATACAACAATGCACCAGTCCTCGAATATTTGATAATGTCACACATGTGACTCACACTCGCCCCTTCATTCCACCAAGTATCCTCCAATTTTTGAGCGTCCATCTTTGTCTACCCTCCTGCAGCCCGTCGGCTCAGCCCCTCAGGCAGAGGCCTCGTTGGTGGGGTTTATTTATAAACAAGCGTCCTCTGTTCCACATGCAGCTGGATGTGTGCTGGCGAGCACGTGAAGGCCAAACAATGAGTTCAACAATGCTACAATGGGCAGCAATGACAACAATAACAAAACAAAACACAATTTCTCTTCTGTGCCGGGTTTCTATATCCAGAAACCGCTCTAAATCTACTCATCTGGTTTTGGGCAGAAACACCTCCAATCTGACAATGACGTAACGTGGAAGCTGTCAGAAGAGCCTGACTTGAGTTATGTATCACCACAGGTTGCTGTTTGATTGTGTTGCCCTCAGATATCCAGGTGGATCTCCACTTAAACTCAGAGATATCCTGTTTGAGTCCTCGTTTTTATCTATGGTGAGTAACTTTTTTAAAGATGTTGATCATTAAAAACTAGGGTTGGATTGGATTTTTCCGATTCCGAACCGGTACTTAAAACGATTCCGATTCCTAAACAGATTCTTGAAAAACTGAAAAATGACAAAGAAAGGCTCTTTTTATTGTTTTTTTTAAATTGAAAATGATTTAAATTGAACAACATATTAACGTTTTAAAGTACTTAAATGTACAATATGTAACTTTCTGCCGCTAGGAGTCTCTCAACCAAAACAATGGATTGTAAACACGGACTTTTGATGACGTTGGTAAATTGCGTGGAATTATGGGAGTTGTACTTTATAAACACCTTCGCCGATTAGAATGCATCTGTTCACGGACAAGTTTACCCATTAAATGTATTCACTTTACGTTTAGTAACGTTTATTCATGTCATTCTAATAACATAGCTGCATTTTCCCCAACATAATTACGTTTTTCTTGATTCGATCTGTATTGGTAGCTGACCAGTTAGCTAGCTAGTGAGCCAGCAAGCTAACGTTAGGCAGCAGCTAAAACACAGTGACTATCACAATATATTTCACATGTCACTGTCAACACCGGGGTGGACGGGGTTTGTTGTAACGCTAGGTAGCTACTCAACGAGCCTGAGAGACGGGTGTGGGTGGGGATTGCCGGGGGAATCTTCGGCCGGGACGGACGATGGCCGATGTTCAGCAGCAGAACCTCTCCAAGCTGCCCGAAATGATCTCCCCCTTCACTTTTCTTTAATCTTAACCATTTGTTTTGGTGCTTGTCGGGTTAATTTAGCTAACTGTAAAGACAGCTAAACGCGAAGGGGTGAGAAATTCGGCAGGGAGGAGATTTTCGGCACGAACACCGGTAGCTCGCGCTAACTGAGACATAGATAGCTAACATTAGCTATGGATGGCTGCTGTTGCGACTCGGATCTGGGTCTGGGTCTGATATGGTCCGTTTCCTGACGCTTCATTAAACTGCCGTTAGCGTCGTAAGCACCCGGCACCGGAGTTAAGTGCTGTATAGTACTTATACTGTATGGATTGCTGTAATGGTGGCTGGCTGTTGGCTGGCTATGGGCTAACGGTAACTGGCTATTGCTACATGTCCCGGCTGTGTTGTCAGCTCTTATCCCGGGCAGACAGACCGGGTGCTAGCTGGCTAAATTAGCATTAGATTAGTTGTCTAATCTATACAGCTAACGTTAACATTACTGGTAAACTCATTCGTGGGTTTGCCCAGCGCTGCTTTTATCCGTGGTGATAACAATCATGCTACTCATAACTTTATGAGCGTGTTGAACGATGTGGTAACCCTATAATGTTATCCACCAAGCATTAGCTAGCTAGCATTAACGTTAGCTACTTGTCAACCAACACATTGTAGTAATGTTAAACTGGATCGATATTGATATGTATCAATAAATAAGATATCTGCTGTATTACTGGGTATGATTTATAATTACGCTCAAAACGTATCATTTGGGTGCCGTGTTTTGAAGGAAGTTACGAGGAACTAGAGGGTGAAAGGTTATATGACGCCACTGACAGGCAACTAGGAAGGAAAGGAAACGTGCCGTGTCTGAAAATAAAATAACAGATTTCTCTGGGTTTGAAGTTTGGTGGAAACATTTGGGAGAGTAACTACACAACTCATAAAAATATATAACATAGGTATGGTCGTTTTTAGACATGTTAATGTTACATATTGTACGTCTGTTTCGGAGCGACAGAGGGAAAATATTTCAGTTAACACATTAAGTGGAACCGAAATGAAGAACCAACATTTGCGTTCTAATCTGGTCTGATTACTACCGGTTGCGTAGGAATCTGTGCTTTCTCTCCATTTTAGGTTTTTACTTTTGATTACCATGAGAAATTTCTGACCCGTCAACTTCAAAAGAGGACTTCATCTACACATAACTTTTGGGTGGGTTGTGACATAAAATCCAGTTGGAAGTCACATCAAACTCAATCCGACACCTTTTTTATGAAGGGTATCTTTCAGTGAGAATCACTAAAAACAAAAACAGGGAGCCTCATCTATGTTTAACTCGGACCTGATACCACGGTGAACACATCTGTTATATACACTTTATTTATTATTTTATTATATAGTAGATTGTAAAGAAGCCTATGTTTTTAAAGGACAACTGATTAATTATTCTGTTTTCAGTTTACAGAAAAATGGGACAATTAGATTTGGAATAAGCCAACACTTAGAAACATTTGGTTTAATAAAAACAAAAGTTGACTTGAAATTGAATCTGCCTAAAAAAGGAGAAGATTTTGGAGTGTGGTGTCATACCGTTACATTTGAACGCTAGTTGGTATTTAAGAAGAGGATCTGCTTTGTCAGTTATGCAAGTTAAATAAAGTAGAAAATAAAATACATTTTGTTTTGTATTATCCTTTGTATCATTGCTTCAGAAAGCGGTTATTCAGTAAAATGGAAAGACTGCTTTCTTTTGGAAAATGTTAAAATTATGAAAATGATTTGCTTTGTGAAACATGAATGTCAAATATTACTTATAACCTCATACTACTGTAATGCATGTAATCCACAAATAATCCCATGTGGGATAGATCATTTTAACGGTAAAAATAATTAATGTAGGCAGCGGTTTGTCCTGCTTTTTGCTGACTGGCTCAGCTTAACCGCCACCAGTGACAAAATCAGGACGATTATTTCAGGATTGTAAATAATTCAAAGGTCAACCGTGCAAAAATGACCTCACCTTGATGGTGGCATACTCTGGCTCGTACGTGTCATCCCACAGGTCCTGCTCGTAGTAGAAGAGCCCGTCGTTGATCACTTTGACCAGCTCGCTGGACAGCTTGGCACGCGATGTGTGGTGTCCTGTGCGGTCGCCCCCCGGGTGCTTCCTCAGGTAGGGTGGCGTCTGCGTCACGATCAGGATCTTGTTGACGTCGTGGTCGTCAATCTCGCCGTCCGTCTCCTCGTCCGACCAGTCGGTGAAGGTGTTGCGGCGTCCGTCCATCTGCTCCATCTCCTCGTCGAACATGAAGTCGAGCTCCTCCGGTTCGTCCTGCTCCGCTCCGTCCTGATCAGTTAGGAATAAAGAAAAAGGAAATTGTTAGAAGGTGTTGGCTGATTAGGTTTTCACTTTTTGATCACCATATCTGATCACTTGCAATTACTTATAGTAATTAGGTAAATTATCAAGAATAGTTGTGATGTAGCCAAAAAGACAAACATGCCTGCACATCGCAAAGTGCAAAAAAATTGTCAATTAATTGATTTGTTTATTTTCAGAAAAGAATAATTATAATCAATTAGTCATTTAAAGTCATTTGTCAAGCAAAACCCCAAATGTGAGGATTTGTTTGTCAGAATGTTGAACTGAACTGCTCACTTTGTCTGATTGTTGCTACACTAAATGACTAATCGACAAAATAATAGAGAAATCATCAGTTGCAGTTCAAAAAAGAAAGTTTTGTTCTTGAAAGAATAATTGAGAAATACTTCAAACCCATTTTCTTCCTCACCTTATTTCCTGTGGTAGCAGGCGAGGGCGAGGAGCCCGACTGAGGCACGGGGGAGCGAATCGAGTCGTCCTTTTCCTTCTGCTGCTGCAACGATGGAGCCTACATCAGTCAACCACACAGCAGGGAGGAGGAGGAGATACCAGGTATGAACACAAGTGAATGGAAGAAGGAATGATACTGACTGAAGTGTAAGATGAGTACAGTAGTTTTTTTGTTTCAATAATGTAAATGAATCAGCCTGATGGCTACTTGCCAGCATTTATGTGCAGTGTTTGTAGATTATTTCCATTGTAAATTAATCAATTAAATTTAGAACAAAAAGTAAGGACATTTGTGTTTGGTAGATTATTTCTCTGTGGTAACAATGTTTTTTGTCAATAAATCTTATACCGTTGGAAAGTCTGTTTAGTTCCCTTACAAATGGTGTCCCATTTGTAAGGGAACTAAACAGACTTTCCAACGGTATAAGATTTATTGACAAAAAAATCCTTACAAATGGTGTCCCATTTGTAAGGAACATGCATTTGTGGGATGAGCAGCAGCGCCGAGTATGTTATGTTATGTTCAGTGATGAGTCCAGATTCAGCCTACGGCAGTTGGATCGTAGGGTCAACGTGTGGAGAAGACAAATGCATTGAAATTTAGTTGCATTGAAAGGGAACTAAACAGGCTTTCCAACGGAATAAGATTTATTGCCAACAAGCATCGTTACCACAGAGAAATAATCTACCAAACACAAATTTCCTTACTTTTTGTGCTAAGTTTTCCATTATTATCATCCATTAATACATTGTCTAGTCATGTCAGAAAATAGTAATAAATGGACATCGCATTTATTTCAGAACCAAGTATTCAAATAGTTTATTTTGTCAAAACTATTTGGATGGCCAGAATATGGGTGAGTGGCTCTGAACTTCACCTTCTCTGCGCTGAGCTTGGGTCTGGCCGGGGAGGGTCTGGGCCTCTTCTTGACCTCGATCCAGCACTCAGAGTCCAGGTCGGGGAGGCTGGCAGAGAGGCCCTTGGGCATGGTCTTGAGGTTAGAGGTGTCTAGTTCAGTCTTGCCGTGTTGCTTAACCGGTGTGGAGGCCCTGGGAGAGCCTGCAGCGGAAACAGAAGGACACGGACAACATTTTGATACGATTACTTGAAGCTTAGATTTATTTTGAAAATAATGTTTCTTGTGAAGTTAGGATGATGATGGGCACGTCAGGTAAAGCTGTGCAATATATCGATATTATATCGTTATTGTGATATGAGACTAGATATCGTCTTAGATTTTGGTAATATCGTAATGTGGCATAAGTGTTGTCTTTCCTGGTTTTAAAGGCTGCATCACAGTAAAGTGATGTCATTTTCTGAACTTGCCAGACTGCCTTAATCCACTTATATCCACATTATTGATGGTTATTTATCAAAAATCTCATTGTGTAAATATTTTGTGAAAGAACCAATAGTCAACACTACAATATCATTGTGGTATCGATATCGAGGTATTTGGTCAAAAATATTGTGATATTTGATTTTCTCCATATCGCAAAGCCCTAATGTCAGGCTGCAAATATTTGTGTGTGTGTATATGTATATACATATACATATATACACACATATACACATATACATATACATATATATATATATATATATATATATATATATATATATATATATATACACATATTTTATTTTGACTTGATTTCAACAGAAATCTTAAATAGAATGAGGCAGACTGCTACAGTAGAAATCAGCAAAAGTAAACTTGATTCTTTTTCATAGTTTGGCCCATATTTCAGTTTCATTGACATTAGATCGGACTGTTCACCTCTGGGCTCCTCGGTCATCTGCCTTGGGACAAACTCGGGGCAGTTAATGAGCTGGGAGAAATCGGTATGGGTTTGGTTTAGCATGGCAAGGCCCGGCAAAGGCCACTTCTCTGGGTCCACCTTCCGACGGATCTTCATGTCGATCACTTCCACTTCCTTACTGTCCTTCAAAGCCTGACAGGAGAGATGATGGGTCAATTAGTCTGTGTGAGGACAGAAATATAGTACCACCTCTGCATAAGGATCTCACTGATGTCAAAGGACATGACAGGATTTATTTATGTAGCATTAGTTTTCAAAGAAAATGTGAGATCAGGCGTTTTCTACTTGAGAAGGCAAATGTTTTTATGAAGAACTTAAAGAAGAGAGATATGCCTTTCTATCAACTTCATGTGATTTTAAAATGGACATCTGCTATTACACAGTCCTGTCATTTATCTGCTTTACTTTCACACCACAAACTAACCACACCAGTTTCCTAGATTTCCCCCAAATTTGGAATTCAATTAACTTTTGGGTAGAAAACGGTTGTTCTGACATGGTTTAAAACCAGTTTGGACTCTGCTAACCACATTATCACCTCAGATCATCTTCCTTCAACTTCACTGCTAAACATGCTTACTTCCATGATGATATTGACGTCGGTAGTGAGGGCCTGCACTCTGTGGAAACTGGCAACCAGTCCGATGGGCAGGAAGCCCTCCTGGTCCATCTTCCTCCGCAGGAAGAAGTCGCGCTCCAGGTTGTCCAGGCTGAAGTAGTACTCACTACAGGGGGCAGAGAAACAGGGAAACTAATCAGCTGTTTGTTGCCGATCTTTTCTTTTCAACTGTTCCTGAGTCTAACATGGGTCGGACTAAGATGCAAAGAAAAGACACATGTAAGGGAAATGAAGAGACAGTTAGGATAAATAAGAAGCACCCAGTCAAATGACCAGAAAAAAATAATGAAAACAGGAAGAGACCACAATGGACTGCATTGATGAGATAGACAACATGTAGTAAAACACTGAAAACAGGCCACATGGAAACAAAAACCTTCCAAGGAACCACTAATCAAAACCAGAATATTTGACAGTCTCCATGTAAATTGATACAGATTTAAACTGAAGGGGGCACTGAGTGCACACAAGGAAACGGTTATGCTCCTCAGGTGTCAAAACACCCACTGTATCACACACAGTGAAGTATCTTCATCTGCCAAAATGTAACTGCAAATCTGTTGTGGTTTGTTAAAGGTGCTGTAGGTAGGACTGTGAAGATCCAGGACTTAGCCAAAAAATGTTTACATCCAACAACTTCTCAGTCCCTCACCCCCTTTCCACTGAAGCCCAAAACGGTCTCCTAAGCCCCTCCCCCCACAAGTGAGAATGAATGCGTGTGCATGAGCAGTGATTGGCACGCAGTTAGACACCCCCCCCCCCCCCCCTGGCCCTGACTGGTGCATCTGAACAGGGAGCAGTGGATTTTTGCAAATCATACTACAGGTTGTAGGTGGTGCCAGAGGAGCCAGATTTTTATTTTTTTATTACCTGCTTCATGTAGTTCTCCTGGAACATAGGGTCAGTTTCAGCCAATATGACAGAAAGTTAGTTTTATAAGGCTTACCTACTGCACCTTTAAGGGGCAGAATTTAGGGGAGATGCATATATTTGTTTAAATAATGTTATTTGTATTGTATGCAACATTAATCTGAGTATTATAAACACGAAAGTCACAAGCCAGAGATCTCCAACTCTAGCATGTAGCAAGAAGGAGAGACTATAGTTGCATTTAATTCAGACCTGCTGAATAGAAAACAGTTCTTTTGCTTTCATCATATTTTGGTTTCTTTTCTTGCTCAGATAATGGGACAAAATCTAATATGAACCAGAATTGATCAAACCTAAACAATAACTACCCCTATAGACCATCTCAAAGGGTTTCTCCAGTGATCACCAGATTAAAGACCTTTTAAAAAAAAAAAAAAAAAACAGAATGCAATTTAATGCCTTTTTCAGCTTCATACTGGTCAACGAATGATTCACGGTACTACAGAAAAATCCTAATAGAATTTTTTTTTTTATATCTAACTTTATTTAAGACATTTTTTAATAATGCCTTTTTTGAGGTTACCGATTAAGACTTTTCAAGACCTGCAGATACCCTGATCCAAACAGCTTCCTTAACTTACTGCAAGCTTGCAGTCAGAACTGTAGTCAGGTAAGAAGACGATCCAAAGATGAACAGTTGGACAAATAGAATCTCAATATTTAATTTGTTTCGAACTCTCACTAGAGGTACTGTCGCTACAGTAGTGTTTGTTCTCTCAGTACGTGGGACAAGGCAATGTGTAACAGTAACCATGGATTTATTATTTTCTCTTTTTTGTTTCAATGCTGAGATCAGAGTTGTGAAAAGTTCTCTTCATTGAAGTTTATTCAGAGAAGAGACATGAAGATCTCATCATTTCTACAGCATGTCGGCAGATTAGATCTGACTGCAAACCTGCACTAAAGCTAAAGACTTGGATAAACAGCCACTGCTAGAAAACTCTTGTATCTGTTACCATGTTCAGTGTTTAGCACTACCTTTGTCTCGTTCCTGTAAGAGAGAAGCTAAACTTACATCTGTCTCTTGATGTAGTCCTTCAGCAGGTCCTGGTCGACGGAGTAAAGGTCGTTGCTGCTCATGTTGTCGTAGTAGTAGGTCACCGTGTTGCCAAACTTCTGGGCGTAAGGTCCGTCTTTCGTATCGTATGACTTGTAGCCGTAGTGGTAGTCATAGTGGCCTTGACAGGACAGAAGATGGACAGAGAGATTCAGATTAGGTCATCAAATTCAAACCTCATTTAGTTTCTGAAATATCAAACTGTGTCTGTTGAAAATACTAGACTAAGACTAAAAATAAATTTTAGACAACACAGAGCAGCAGCTTGGTATTTTCTGACTCCACAGAATCTTTCAATGCTGTTTAGACCATTTATTTTAACAGTTACCCGTTTTCTTATCCCTCACATCCAATTAGTGTTTTCATAATGTCTCTTTCTCCACTAGTGAATCTTGTTCTGCTAAAGCCCTCTACAGACTGACCAGACGGCCGACCCTTGGCAGAAAAGGCAGTTTGACTGATCATTCTCCCCCGAGTGGGTCAAAATTATGCCTCTGAACACACTGAAGAGACGAGACGTAATACGTCTCCATAACAGCAGGCGGCGCTAATCTGTATTGTAGCCCAAAAATGAAAACCGGCAGCTGATTGGACAAACATGTCACGTGGGTCTGGCTGCTGCATCCGGATTTTGGATTTTTCAAACGGCCATTAATGGCGACTCGTTCAGAATACGATCTCAAGTTGTACTAAAATAGTTCACCGAAATGGGTTTCTGAAAACATTTTAAGCGAGAAATAGGCCATGCAGTGGCTGAATCTGTCTTCATTTCAGATCGACAAAGGATTTGTCAGATTTTGAGAGACTCTAGTCACACTCATTTCGGCTCCCTGTTTCCGGGTTAGCACTCCACCAATCAGATTGGTCATTTGAGCCCAGTTGCCTGTGTTTGATTACCTACATAGCTTGACACATTTGCTTGCAGCAGGTGCAGCCACTCCGCGCCTGATCGCAGCCGATGTGGACAGACAGATTGGATCACATGGACGCCGAAATGGATATAGCTCCAGTGTGTTTTGGCTGTTAGAGTCCAACCATTCTTTTATTGAAACTTTTCTTGACAAAATTTGTTTAAATTCAAAATATGAGGAGAAGTGGGATGTGGGAGAACAGACTTCAGGAGCGAGAGACATAATAAAAACAAAACTTTAATCAAACTGCTCTTTTAGTATAGAGCACACTATAAAATGTGTCTAAAATATACATCCGAGTTGTATTTGAAGACGTATAAAAGACCTATCACATGAAATAGGTCTCATGTATGATGATTGTGGTTCAATTCTATTTCAGATACAAGAAAAACCTAAAAACATCAAAAAAATGTTATTGTAAATATGGCATTAAAAAGAGATTAGTGAGTGAATGTAGTCAAACAAATGTGTGAGTGTACTTGAGTATGTGGGAACAAACATGCGAGAGCCGAGTAAATACACAAAGTTCATCTGCTCAGCATTAACTCTGACCGTTTCTCCAGTGCTGTTGAAAGTCAACGTGTCCTCAAGTAGACGGGAGGAAAGTAAAACTGGACTCACTCTTGTTTTCTCTCACTTTTCTTGCCTCTTATAAAATTTTAAAAGAAAGCAGTGTTTTCTCTATCTCAGTTTGGGGAGGGGAGTACGGAAGGAGGAGGCAGAAAACAGTACGAGTGAGTGGAAGGAGCGCGAGAGGGGTGGCAGTAAGAAAAAGCAATGTGTATGAAAAGAGAGTGAACAACAGGGAGGAGAGACGGGGAGAATCCTGCCAAAACTAACAGGCCTTAGGGGAAACCTGCTTCTCCTGCTGGATCTAACAGGCCTTTTCCTCATTCCAACACTCACTTCACTGCAGCCTCTGAGGGGCCAGTTTAGGTAACCAACCACCCAGTTTGAGAGCAGAAACACAACCAAAACTATGTTCTGTAAAGATTAGCTGGACACCATTTTCTCAAACATGCTAGATTTTGTTGGGCAAAGTCAAGCTTTTCTATCTTCTAGCAAGAAGAGCATGAAACAGCTAGTCTGGCACCTCTAAATATTACTAATTAACACGTTACACCTTGTTCGTTTAATCCAGGGAAGTCACAAAACCCGCCCCTAGTTTGTCAAGAAATACAGTACACTTACATAACTTCCCCTAAAACCACAAGTTGGTGTTCTTACATGTCTTTTGCCATTAAAAAGCAGAGGATGGGTCTAATTACCTGTGTGTAAAGCTTTATTCACTATAGGCGTCAGAGCTCTCATAGGGCAAACACACAAGCCACTACCAGCGGTGACTGTCTTGTCCCAAGGTATAAGACGTCTTTTGGTCAGTCTGCTTTCTCTGCAAAAGGGGCTACAACTCTAGAACGCTTTACCTACTAATTTAAAGCTAGAGACCAATGGCAATGATTTTAACAGAGGACTTAAACAATTGCAAAAATCAAAACAGTATTCACACAAATAGCCTACCACTGGGTTATTATCTGAACATCTTGCCCTTTGTGCTATAGCTTATGCATGTAAATAATTCTAAATATATTGCTCCTTTTTTTGCTCTTATAAATTATATACTGTATATAATTTATCTTTTCCCTTTCATTATTAGCATTGCTATTATTACTTTTACTAATAGCACTGTTAATACTTTATTTTTTTATGTTTTCTTGTTGAAGCATTTGCTAAAACACTCAAGCAATGCATCTGGTTCAGCCAATGTAACGGATGTCTATGTCAAACAAAAATCTAATCTAAAAATCAAATCAAAAAAATGTGTGGTGCTTCAGGTGATTATTAACTCAGCTGTGAGGAAAAATGGCTATTTATTAGTACCTTGTCAAGCAACACAACCTATTGATGATATGCTGAAGTTTCTCATGTTCTTCTTGATGAAGCATAAAACACAGCATAAAGGTTCCAGTGATTTTTTTTTTAGCTTCAATGCTGAGATCAGAGTTGTGAAAGTTCTCTTCATTGATGTTTAGTCAGAGAAGAGACATGAAGTGCTCATCACTTCTACAGCACATCTGCAGGTTAAGTCTGACCCATACATCTCCAAACAATGTCAGAAAAGTTTATAATGAGTACATTTGATTGTTTAACAAAAACGCCCTTGATCCTGCTATTAAGATTATCTGCCTTTTTATCATGTTTCATTTTGTATTTACTGTATGTCACTGAGAATTCTTTAGGTTTGAGCATCAACGTCACAATGACACATTCTTGCACATTTGTTATACTAGTAAGTAACTCAACTGATACTAAAAAAAGGTACACAGACACACACAAAATTCTCACTAGCGCCAGTATTTTCAGGGGGAAAATAAAAAAAGGAGGCTGATGACCATATAAGTAAAGCCAAGAAAAGAACGTTTTGGAAACATATTTTGAGGACAGAAAAGTGGTATATTTTTTTGTTTTATATGCAAGTTGTATTTTATTTGTTTCTATGAGTGTCTGTCTGGGTGAAAAAAACCCACACATACCTCTCCCGCCTCTGCCTCGTCCCCGACCTCTTCCTCTTCCACGTCCGCGACCTCTGAACCCTCCGCGGAACGGCGCTCCCTCACTCTTCACACTGGACACCTCGTCGTGGTCGTCACGCCACTCCCGCTCATACTTTTGACTGTGCCAGTCTGCAGGGAAACAAACAGCCTCTCCGTCAGCACAAACATGTCGTCATACTGGACTAGTAGAACAAAACTACTATCAAAGGGAGTTTGCAGAGTTCTCTGCAGACTTATTACAGTTTTTAATTAGAAGAAAGTTAAGTTTTAACTTGAAATCTTGGGCTTACCAGCAGATGAAATGTCCTCTTAGCCGCCAACACGTTTCATTTGCACGGTAAACATAAGAAACAAAGTTCTTTATACTGTGTACATTTAAACAGCTGAGCTATTAAAGCAGAAGTAGCAGATCAGCAGGCGCACACAGATCTCCCCACATCCTGTTGCTGACTCATGCACGCCATCTCATCCAGCTAAATGCAGTAAGGGCTGCCAAGAGTTTCACAGCTACAGATGCAGAAATACTGACACAACATATTAAACCAGCTGGGTGGGATTTCACTTCAAAGTCATTTTCAGATACTTTTTTTGTAACTCTGTGGCCGCCAACGTCTACTACCTGTCAGCTGCCGTGCGTACCCTGAACAGACTGACCTCTGAGATCGTTCCTGGCGTTGGGAGGCAGACGGGGGGTTTCGTTCTGTCTGCTGTTGTTCCTGGAGGCCGAGCGCTCCCTGGGACCCTCGGACTTCACTTCGATCATCAGGGGAACCCACTTCTGCTTATTTCCTGTTTGTCAGGGAGAGGCAACGCAGTTAGTAAACATTTTGTCATTGAGGCCCCGATTCAGCTTTGAATTCTGAGAGGTGTCTGCAGGAATCATCCAAATATTTCCATTAACATGTTCTCTTCATACATCATCATAATCAGATGTTTTTATTGTCCTTCAAAACCATTTTTATTTAAATATGTCAGCAGGGTAAAACATTTGTTTATTTTCTGCCTAAAATGTATTAAACTTTAAATATTTTTTTCTGCCAACAATGATGTTATTGTTTTTTTAAAAGCCACCGAAAAAGAACACTTTAGACCACCCCAACTATGGACCTTATCGTTTACACAGTTGACTATAGTTGATCTACTACTGGATTTTGGACATTTTACGCCACTTTTGGGAAAACATTCTTTATTTCTCCTTTTTTCTTTACAATACTAAGAACAGCACCTACATTTACTGTGTAATGATCTGTGTATCTGTTTCATTGATGAACACCTCATTTTTTTTTTTTTAAGCAGCCAAAGAACCCAATTTATAAAAACTTAAATGAATGCAAGACTTTTGAAGGATTTAAGACCTTTAAACTAGAGCCCGACCGATACATTGGCGGGCCGATATTATCGGCTAATATTAGGCATTTTACAAACTATCGGTATCGGCATTTATAATGGCCGATAAATGAAGATTAAAAAAATGTAATAAAACCGGACGGAACACCCTTCAACCATTGCATAGTTTGTCCACCAGATGGCGCTCTACAACGTCTCTGTTGGCAACACTCATGTTTAACCCTTAAAGTTTCAAATCTTAAGTCTGTATTTTTATACATTTTATTTATCAGAACTTTAATATATTTTGATGTTCCTTTATTCTGTTGTGACAATAAAACAAGTTTATTTTTAAACTGCATTAACATATTTTAGTGGGGACTCATGAATAACTACAAATAACTAATGTTAGGGAAATCTATTTACGTTTTGTTACGCGTTTCTGGATTCTTTTTTAAATACATATTGGCCGATTTATTGGAAGATCAGATTTTTAAATCACCAAATATTTG
This sequence comes from Gymnocephalus cernua, assembly GCA_023631565.1. Classification (NCBI taxonomy): domain Eukaryota; kingdom Metazoa; phylum Chordata; class Actinopteri; order Perciformes; family Percidae; genus Gymnocephalus; species Gymnocephalus cernua. Next base: position 5,819,167 of record CM042439.1, on the reverse strand, counting down.
TATCGATATCAGCCTTAAAAATCCTTCATCGGTCGGGCTCTACTTTAAAGCCACAATTATTAATTGATCAACCGTTTTAAAACTAAGGGACCTTCAAATGCCCCATGTATAAAATATAAGATGTGAAAAGGTTTTGTCTCCATTGTAACTACTTCAGATAAACAGTTACTATCAATGCTTATTCAAACATTCATTGAACTTTCATTCATTGTCAATGGGACTGCCTCACAAGTAGAAATCAAATGCTTACTGTTGGATTAAATAATGATAATAAATATGTCAAACCTTTCGTATCACTACTTATGAAGAAGGAAAGGAACCCAATTTGCCTTCAGATGATGGAATTTTGGGATACAATAGCACCTTTGTATACTGGAGGGTTAGCTGCTTGTCATAACTTTCATTATAACAAATTGTGATCATTACTGCCGAGTCTTTTATTGGTGAAACAGCATCAAGTCTGCTGCAGTACCTCAGCTGGCCAACAGAGTGCATCAGTGATCTGCTGTTTAAAACATTTGTCTCTAGGTGTTTGTGTGGATGTGTGAGTATGTGACAGATAACAGACGCAATGGGCAAAAGGAAATGAAATGACAGCCAGTTTTAACTGACGTGGCCCTGTGTCTATCTGCTGGCTGAGTAGGTAAGAGAGGGAGGTAGGGTAGGAGGGAGAGAATAAAGGGAAAACAAAGACGAATATAGACCTGCAGATTACACTGTGGCTACTGAGTCACAAATACAGCAGCCATAACATATAAATACTGATAGAATAACATCAAAACAAGCTTACAACACTTTATACAGTAACATCTTTTGACAGCAGCAATGTGGGAAATCAGTTTAAGGGACAGCAAGATGACTGACCAACATTTTAGACTAACAGCCCGTTGTTGATTGATTGTACGACCCCCCTCACAGTGAACATCAAAACAACAGCCCAGGGGTGACCAATTTAGGGTTTAAATATGGCTTAATCTGCCTCACCATTTGTGTGTGTTTAATTGATTTATTTTTTTTGCATTAATGCTGAGATCAGAGTTGTGAAAGTTCTCTTCATTGATGTTTAGTCAGAGAAGAGACATGAAGTGCTCATCACTTCTACAGCACATCTGCAGGTTAAGTCTGACCGATACATCATTAGATGATGCAAGATTTTATTGTTTTAAATAAAACAGACTTAAACTTGTATTACTGGTAAAAGGGTTCCCTGGGGTGAAATCCTCACCATTGCCTTTTGTATGTTAGCATTGTTTCAGGGAATAAGAAAAGGCTGATGACCCCCAGAGTGAGGAAGTCCCCCCCCCCTCCAAGTTTTTTTTGTGAAAGCACCAATAGTCAACACTACAATATCGTTGCGTATCGATATTGGAGGTATTTGGTCAAAAATACAGTGATATTTGACTTTCTCCACAACACCCAGCCCTACTTTCCATTATATTATATTGCAGCGAATGCTGTCTGCATGGAGTTTTGAAAAATGTAGCCATACTTATGGACTGCTTTATCTTCATAAAAAGTACCGAGTTCGGTACCCAGCCCTAGCGATTTGAATCTCACGTGATGTCGTGCTATATGCAAGAATCCAGCTGCAGTGCAAGTGTTGTTACCTCGATCAAAAATCCTCTGTATGGTGGCCATTTTGTGACATCTCAAATGACTACTAAGACAATGACTACAGTTACCACGGTAACTACTGTTGGACGGTAACATGCTGCAGATGCTAACCTTAGCACATGCCACTGTTTAGTATTCATTTCTTGCTTGCTAAACATAGCATGCTAACATGCCAGTCCTCTGATCCATATTCACCTTTTTTCTTCGGTCCGTTCTTCTGGGAGTCGTCGTCGCCATTCTTCTCCTCTCCGGAGTCGTCCGACTTGGCCTTCAGGTTCTCCTTGCTCTCTTCGTTGCTCTCCCTCTTCTCTTTCGACTCCTTCTTGACGGTCGTCTTCTTAGGAGCCTGGAGAGGAAACAGGTTCAGACATTAAAAAAAAAAACGGTTGTAGAAACAGTTCGGTCCATCAAAAGAGGATTGAAGACCTACAAGACAAGAATTATTGGGGACTTCACACAAAACTATTTTTGGGCAACACATGAAATTGACTGAAATAAGTGCCACAGATGCAATGTTATATGCTCACATATTCGCACATTATTTTCTGATTTAGCAAAGTGGAATCTGGGCTTAAAACCACATTTCGTTTTGGTTAAGCATGCACAAGATTCCAGTCAGGCAATAGACCGTTTGCTTAACCCCTCCCCCAAACAGTGGCTAGCAAGCAATATATAAAGCTATGCTAGTCATGCCAAAGCGGTGGGCATGGAGCTCTGGTGAAAGAGATACTTGAAGGCTACCAACTTTACTTTTAGCTTTTCCAAAGCCATAAACTTTGACTTTTTGCCTGTGACATGTAGCTTTAGCCCAGGGGCAATTCTAGGATCAGACTTTAAGGGGGGCTCAGCCCCTAAAGAGAATGTGACACGGGTACAGTGCCTGGCAAAAGTGTTAACCCCTAGACTGGGTAAACCCCACCCAAATCCGGCGATTTCTCCCTGCAGCTCAGGCTGGAAACCTGTACGTTTATCTATCCTGCTTCCGTTCACAATTTTGCGGGAACCAATCACTAACTGGCTTATCCACCTGGCGCGCTATTGGCGGGTTTAACACAATGACGATAGAGAAGCGACCGAGCAGCTTTTTGTTTACATTCAACAAGCCGCCATTCAAGCCAGCTCACCCAGTAAGAGCGTTCGCCCCACGTAGTCCTATGCAGCGGCGCGGGTTTGAATCTGACCTGCGGCCCTTTGCTGCGTGTCATCCCCCTTCTCTCTCCTGTCTATCCACTGTCACTATATAATAAAAAGGGAAAAGCCCCCCAAAAAAATCTTTAAAAAAAAAGGGTCTAAAAATCGCCCATGCTTTAGCCTACCTACATTCATTAAGCATGATATAATGTATGTAGCCAATGTATATTGAAGACCATTAACATGAGTCAGACGTAGATTACGTTTTTAGTATACCATACCCAACAATCTAGCTTGTGGAATAAACTGCTACCAGCACATAAACACATTTTGTTTTCAGAATGAGGAGGTTTTATATTCAGATCGATCAAAACAGAGAATCTTATCCATTCATGTTGAAATTACAAATACAACCTCCTCAGCGCCGCAATAAAAGTAAAAGGGACAAAGAGGACTTTACATGTGGTTTAGAGGTGTCTTTATCCTATTTGGTTTCATTATAGTCAAATGTTTGACTGCAGCAGAGCAACACAAGTACTGCACCACTGCAGCCAAGCCGGAGCAAACGCACAGTAACGGACACAGGGTAGTTCACCATTTATGAATTGCCTTTGCTAGTTATCTTTTTCTCTCAGAACTGGTATCTGAGTGTATTCAAATCAAACAAAGTTCAGCCGCTCATCTGTGCTACGGCAGCTCAGCTATCAGCAACACACACATATCTGAAAAGTTGACACTCCTGAGGGGTTTGCATAGGAGTCATGCAAAGCATTTGACTCAAGTTGAGTAAGTCTCTAGAGGTTCGACACACGTCAAGCCCCAAACCACTCTGTCCAATAGACACGCTGTGACATGCTCAGTCTTCAACGTATCACAAACTAATCTAATCACACTGAACTCAAAGTTAAACATGCACTGGAGTTCCTAACAACATAGTTTATACTGAGTTGCACCAAACAGCAAAGTAGGCACGAGCAAATACATTGTGCAAATTATAACCTTTATGAAATATACCGGTTTTAAATGATTGTGACTCGACTGGTGGAGAAATCGCATTTCCAAATCTACCTAAAAGGCTGCAGTGCTTCGGATCCTTGCGCTTTTTACTTTTGGTTGCTTCCAGGGTTATTAGTGTGTGTGACAACATTTTAGGGCTTTTAATGTGATGCTCTTTAATACTATCCACTTCAGGGGTAAAGGAGGATCTACCCAGGCTATATATAAACTGCCTGTGGAACCTACAATTACAGTTTATCGTTTAATTTTTGCACTTTATATATATTATTCTCAATACTGTTTCGCTAAATATGCGTATTGTGATGAACCCTTTTCAGACATGTTATATGGAACAGTGCTGGCTTCATCTCATCTGTTAAAGAGATGACTTTCTGTCATGAAAACAAAAGGCGTCAGTTATATGTAAATGTTTGTTATGGCCATCAGTCCCAACACTTGCCCAATTACTTGGATGCACCTGGGTGCGAGAGGAAGCTGCGTTACTGCTGGAAAACATCAGTTATGGATTTGAAAACATGTTTAGAAAGCCTTAATCAGTGATCAAAACATTTATTTAGACTAGCATAATAGACGTAGGAATAAGTGCGTTCAAAAAGTTTATTTAACTAACTATTTTCTAACAACTAAGATTAAAAAAAAAATTTTTTATGGCAGTAACCGCAGCGGTTTGAATGACTTCGCAATATATGTGCGGTACGTAATAAGGTGGCCACTAATTTTTTTTTATTTGGGCTTCAGACCACTCCATAGTTTGGGAAATCAGGAAGTGATGCAGCAGCAACATTGCGAATTGCTAGCAGAAACAAACTTCCTCGAGCAAAACTGGATAAAGAAAAGGATCTTTTAAATGGCAAGTTCAGTGTCAAAGGCCTTCCAGATGGTTCTCTCGACAAGACTAAATTTATTTGCATGTAAATTGAGTTACCACCGGAGTACGTCCAGTCTCACACACCACTTGCTGGCCAAGCATACTGCTGATGCAGAGAACCCTCCTCCCCCTTATAAAAAGGCAGGCCACGCTGGATAGTTTGGACAATTCTCATGGGCTTGAGCATATTATATTTCAAGAATATTTTTGAGCATATAGTACCTTTAAGTAGCCCGACAAGCCAGACCTAGATGTTGGTTCTGGGAACTCACCATTGACAGGGCTCAATCCGAGGGTTGTTTTTCAAACTCCCTCTGCATGCAACAGGATAGCGCTACAACCAGGCAGAGCAATGAAGAAGGTGGCGGAGCTAGTTGATAGATTAAACTTTTGCCATATCCGGTCAGCAAAACTCTGAACACATCTTCCTTTAAGAATTACTTCAGTGCCGTTCTTTGTTCTTTTCTCAAAGAAAAACTTAACTCCAAGTCTTCCAGAAGACAGCTGTTCGCCAGCAGCAACAGCTATAAGCCCCGCCCACCGTCTAGATTTCTAGGCTAACCGTTAAGGGTTATTCTGGACAATATTCTAGATAGTATTTGCCATTGTTTTGGATTCTTGCAATAAAAATAAACATTTGCATAAAGCAAGCATATTTGTCTGCTCCCATGTTGATCAGATCACTAAAACAGTTCATTGAAAAATATCCCTTTAAAGTACCTTTTGAACAGAGACAAAAAGGGGTGATTAATCGCAAGTTAACTAAGGACAATCGTGTGACAAATCGTGATTAAATATTGTAATCGATTGACAGCCCTAAATTGCATATTAAAGAAATAAGTAACCACCTCAGTTTTATAAAGACAGTTAAATTGTGGCTTACGGGAAACTTGTATATTACTGTTGATGCACATCTCATTTATTGTATGGATTTGATGATGGTGATGATGCACCTGGACTCCTGCATCAATGCGGTCTTACATAAAGACAAGAATGGGAAAGTCTTGTTGACATGGATGACCTGGCGTCCTCTCTCTCTCATTGTGTCAAAGTAAGAAAAACCCTCGTTTACATAATTTGAGATAAACACAGTATCGAGCAGGCTTTTACTGACTGACAATTTTTTATTTATTTGTTACTGTTATAAGAAGTTAGGTAGGCAGGCTGCATGTTTCACAGGCTGCAGGTTGAACTTACAGTGGATCTCCATGAGTCTTTGACCTGCCTGACAGTCGGCGGGCAGGACACGGTCCGTGTCACTGCCTCGATCTGAACAGAGGGAGGGAAGAGCAGTTTAGAGAAGATAATGAGGTGAACCATCTCTCTCACACACACACACACACTCTCTCACACACACACACGGATGTGAGTGGGGAGTCCTAAACCTTCAATGTTTTGGGACTTTTTCAGGCCCTAAAGTGAATGCACAAGTCCTTCCAAGCCTCTGCAGTTATAATCTGCCCATTCTGTGTTCCTCTGCTCCAACAACACAAGGGCTATACGCTTTTTCCTATTACCATCAAGCACACTGAAATAATAACAACAACTGTGGATAATAAGAAGCATCTGCTGCATCTACAGTCCAATAAGCTCCCTCTGGGTTTCATAAAGTGCATCCCATATCATCTAAGTGGCTAAATGGCTAATGTGTCACAAAGCCAGGCATACATATTTTGTGGTTTATTGCTTTGGATTCTGCACAGATGGGAATAAGAGCCTATTATTTTTAGTGAGGACAGAAAGGTGTGAAATTAGTCATTAGAGACGAGCTCAGGTTTTCTGAATCAATAAAGACGTGGTGTAACAGCTGAGGAAATGTCGACAGTAATGCTGAGATCAGAGGAATGCCGATTCATTCTTCTTCCACCACAGGAAGCCACTGATGAAGCTTCTGCTGAACCGCTTTTACATCGAGAGCACAACCAGAGCTTTTGTGTTTGAAAGGGTTGAACTGACAAAAGAAGGGTTGAACATGAACCCTGATCTGACCCGGGTCATTAGTGTTAAAGAGGTATTTCACCGCCAAAAATAATAGACTCCTAAACTAGGGCTGTTGGAACGAATTCCAAAAGTCAAATTTAATTTGAATAGTAAAAAAAAATAAAAATAAATCAATACTATTCGAATGCTGAAATTACTATTCAAATGTAATTCTTTTTTTTTTAGAAATAGGTTGGCTAACGTTGGCTAATCTCCCTCTTCTCATGTCACGTCTGATGAGCAATAAGTTACGGGAGTGAGAAACACAAGGCATTGTGAGCTAACATTACATGCTGAGTAACGTTAGTACAAGTGGGAGTGACAGTGACTGCGGCTGGAAATCGGAAGGAGGATGGGAAATAGTTTTAACATGACTTTAAAATCGACATCCACCGAGCCAAAATGCTTATGTTTGTTTCCTAACTGCGTCGCGAGTTATAGGAGCTTAGCTGGGAACTTCATGGAGACAGCTTAAGTTTATGTTAGCTTTATGTTAGCTGTCAGAGTTAGCTTCGACTTCATATATTACCTTGCCATGGCTGTATTCTCAGTAACATGACAATTTGCAAGAAACAGGTTGCTTTTAAATCACTAAAATAGTAGTGGGAGCTCCGTTTGGCTTAGTTATCAATGCCGTTAGCATTGTGGCTAACACTATTGTTAGTGTTACTCAGTTTATGACAAATTGTTTTGGCTGTTTCTAACATGTCGTCATTGTGCTAACCGAGCAACAGTCGCCTTTACAACAGAGCCTTTCAATACACTTATTAGAAGTTTCATTACAGAGTTCTCTGTTGATTTGTGTTTGTCGCTTGTCGGCTTATTAATAAACAGAAAATGAATCAACCGAAAATGACTTTTAACAACTAGTATTGGTTAATCATTAATCAGAGAAAATATTGTATTCTGAGAAATGTGGCCAAGAAAAATCCAATTAGAAAAATGCATTCAAGTTACAGAATCAATATAGAAGTTTCATTGCATGAAATCTCAGGTTTAACTTTAACCACAGCTCCAAACTCTAAAACAACGCTGCAATTAAAAACTCCTTTATCAAATGACAGTGCCTATTTTTCAATGCAATCTGAGAAATTCAGCAATTGATTCACAGCTTTAAATGGTGGAGAGTGAACTCCAGCCCCCTAAGAATAGCAGCAGCAGCACTGATCCAGGGGTGGTTTATTGAAGGGGGGGTCCCTAAAAGGACATTCCTTCCCAGGTCTTGGTCACTGTATCCAAACCCCACCCCAACTACGATCTCTGCCACCAGAGCCACTGGTTATTCCCGGCGCTCATGGGGTGACCCACATTTTACAGTCCGGGGACATGCAGCTCGCCCTCATATTCTCAGACCTGGCTGCCTAAAATGGGGGAGGTTACCAGGGTCGCTCTCCCAGTTACACACCATCGCCCAGAGATCAGAAATAGAAAACGGGTCTGCTGCTATTGTAAGGCGAACACAAATTAGACACATCCCCTGTTGGACCAATACTGTGAGACTGTATGCATAGGGTTGGGTATCATTTTTTTTTTTCCCCCGATACCAGTGATAAAACAATACTTTTAAAATGGTACCTATACTGATACTTAAAAAAGAAGAGCACAAAACGACAGTCAGTGACTCAAGAGTGATTTGAGAACAGCTTGTTTATTGCTAAGGCCAAATGGTCAAATTTAAATAATTTATTTAAAATATAACAACTTATTAGACCAGTGAACTGCTGTTAAACAACAAAAAGAACAACTAGATGGCAGAAGTTTCAAGGTGCACTGGAATGCACCATGAGTTTTCAAATCCCATTGGTGTTGTGTCTCCGACATCTGTGGCAGTCTGCAATTAATTATTTTCATTATCGGTATCTGCTGATTCTTTTTTCCACTAATCAACTAATCGTTACAAAAATGTCAGAAAAGTGAAAAATCTTCAAATGTTTTGTTCGACCAACAAAAAAAGAAAATTATCAAATGAAAGAAAGAAATCTCACAAAGCCTCACAAATGTCAATGTGTTTCTATAAATAAATAAGTGTACCAACAGTAAGTGAGTTTTTTTATATCATCCCTCAGATTGAGTTTTTTCTCAATTTCTGAATTCTTCTTACCGATTGTCTTCTTATAATGTTCATAAATAGATGGGATCAATTTCAGAGATCCCTGCTTTGAGATCAGCCATCTTTGTTTTCGCTGCGAAGTGTCCAAGAGCTCCTGCCATGGTGGTAAGCCTGGACTAACCCTGTGCCTTAAAAAAAACATTCAGTCCTGAGGACACAAAGTCGGGCCAGCAGAAGCAGACTGCTCCGTCTGGACATGGTGTTTAGCTGCTGTATAATTACAGCCACAAGCACTAAAATACCTATTGTAGAAAACTACACAGCAAAGTGTAGCAGGACAAACTGAGCAGCTCCTTGTGATTGGTTGCTGAATATCATAATTTTGGGACTTGAAACTACCAAGATTCTCTTTTTATAAGCCCATAACTCTGTATTGTCACCCATGTTGAATTAGTCTTTTAAATCTTTCTGTTCACGTGTATCTTTTAACAACCAGGTAAGGGTGACACTTCCTTTTCTGCCTCTACCTGCTTGCAGTCATTACCAAAGATTGTTTTCTGACATCATACCACCACAGCTTGTCTAAATTTGATTCGGTATGAAAACGCCAAGTCATGCATCCAATACTGTTAATTACCAACGAGGTACCAAGACAAAGGTATCATATTTGATTTTGTTATGACCAGCCAGCTCTCTCTCTCTGGTGTGTCCTGCAGACACGAGGTTGATATTGGTTCCTATTTTCCCATCACTTAAAGACAGTGAAACAAAACATTTTCCAAGTTCTAATCCTGTGTCCTGGTCAGACTGGTTGCAGGTTTCATTTATTGTCATATGCACAACAATTACAGAGAAGCAGTCATTGGCAATTCAATTCCTTTAGCTCAGACTCTTTTAACACTGTTCAAACTAAAATGTATAAAAGAAAAATGTGAAAGTAAAACAGAGAATCTAAAAAAGGAGCTCGAGACACGGAAGCCATCTTCTGAAGATGCAGCAAAACATATGAAATAGTTCAGTAGTCCCTAATATACACCACCTTAATCTGATGTAATCCTCTATACATCTAGAAACCTGTGACGCAACACTCCTCAAACAAACAACACCCACCTGCATGTCTTTAGTTGCAATCTCCCCAGGAGTCGGCCAGCTGTTTGCGTCGGCAAAATCTCCAACCTGGGCAACAAATAAGAGAGAAAAAACAAAGCTGAATTAGCAGCAGTGTCACAGGTCTCTGGAAACAGATGTTAGAGCAGGTTATCCATGAAGACAGGCGACTATCCAAGATCACACCTTCAGTGTGGATATTACAGGGTCAAAACTGGGGATTTTACAGCATTACTACACACTAATACTACAGAAAGAAGTTAGAACTAAAAAAGTGCAAACAAAAGATTATCTTCTGAGTAAAGTCTGTGCACGTTCAAATTGTCATTGGTTTTGCACATTTCTCCTCAGTTTGCACCACATACTAAACACCAAATACCCTATTGGATCAACAAATCCAAAGGTTCAATTAAAATGTCTGCATGGCAAGACTACATTTTCTACATGTGTGCACAAACAACTTTATCCATGTTGCCTGTGATTTGTCAATTTCTGTCTTGTTTCAGCAGCAATGCACTTAATGCAAGGACGTTATAATGGTTTATGGCCAGGGTGTGTCTGGCCAGGGTGTGTCTAACAAACGTGGAGTACAACAGCAGAGTGCCTGCAATCAAAAGGTGGAAGTTATGAACGTCACGCTTTGGGGAGAGTTTGTTTAATTGATCTGCTGGCCAATGGCACACCAGGAACTTACATTTGCATTCCAGGAAGTGTTAAGGGAGGTTACTACACAGCTTCAGGCATGGCATATAAATACCAGCACTCTGACTACACATGCCTTCACTGAGCTGTGTTGAAGCTCTGAACTAATGACGATGTTCTGTTTGAATTGGCCCCGAACGTATTGTATATATTTCCATAAATAAATACATTTAACAGACAGGGTTGTCAATACAGTCATGCAATCCTCCCATGACCAACTCCGTAATCATACAACCGCATTGACGACATGAACACTCGCAAGTTATTAACATAGGAGTCTTTCCCTTCTCTAACATCCATCTCATCTGGCACTAACAAGGGAAAAAGAAGCTACTATAGCTTCCCCTGGATGTTCTACAAAAACATTTAATCTGCATTTTGATTACCAAGTAATATTCTCCAAAAACACTAGAATCTAATAGTATTGTTTGTTAGACTGATCAGATAAATGCACATTAGTACATTCAGTATTCATCCCAGCAGTTACTTTCTTTACTTTAATTCGCTTTATAGGACCGTTTTTGTTGACGACCAAAAAAGGAGCCATATTGGTACCGTTATCTCTTATCAAGCATTACTTAATGTTTTCTATATACACAGTACAATACAGTATTTTCTCACATGCATACAGATAGAGACACACAGAAAATTACCTTTCCTCCACGTCTGGCTTTGGGTGGGTTCCCTGCTCTCACCACCTTGGCGGGGCCGGTAGACTCTGTAGAAACACAACAAAAGATAGTCAACATTACAACCGGCTCTGCATACATGAACACAGATCATCTAAAAACCATCAGCAATAGCACAAATGGAGAGGAAAGAAGGAAAACAACAGAAAATGTCCAGGGTCAGGAATCACCAGAGGCCCCACGAGAGTGCAGCCTGCAGGTTAATGATGACGTGATTATCTTTTGACTCCCAGGTGTCAGGGTGAAGAGACTAATGTTCTCACTGTGAGACACAGGTAAGCTGCTGATGTACCATAATGTGTGAATAAAAAAACGTTATCACTGAAAAAATGCTTTTCTTACTTAGTATCTTACTTGTTTCCAGTTCAAATATCTAAATATTCTTAATTCAAGATACATTTACTAGACAAGTGAAATGGCATAAGAAATGATGTCTTGTTTTCTGAAAAAAAAAACTAAAAATTAAGTGATTGTTTTTTTGTTGTTGCTTAAAACAAGCTCAATCTAAAACAATTATTTTTGACAGATAATGTAGTGTGTTTTAAGCAAAAATCACTTAATTTTGAGGTGTTTTTTCATACTTGTTTAGTAAATGCATCTTGATGTAAGATTTTTTTTTTTAGATATTTGGACTGGAAACAAGACAAAAATACTTAGTAAGAAAAGCATTTTTTTTTTTTTGCAGTGATCATATTAGTTACAATATAACAACTTTCTATGCCCAAGTGTTACTAGTGACCCATTATGTTTTTAATCAAACAATAGTGAATATACAAAGCCCACGATTGAAAGAGAATAGGATAAAAGTAATATGAATTAAGCCTTTAGTCGTGAACTAAAGTGGGCCGGTCTAAGGCATGAAACTCCAGGGCTGAAAATGAGTCCCAATCCGGCCCTGTATTCAACCATCACTGATAATTTATTGATGAATGGAAAATGTATTTCATAAGAGAAAACATTACACTTCATAAGGTTTTGTATTCATAACACGAGGTATGGGCTGGGTCCAGATTGACGTTTGATGTTTACATCAATGATGCTCAAACTTCGTCAAAAGTTGGCGGACAATGTTTCCTGATGTAGAATTTTTAATGTCAAGATGCCAACCATATTAATTGCCCAGACAATTCACCAGCGGTTTTCTTGCTGCCATTTACATTCCTCCTTATGCACGTTGAAAACATGCACTACAGGGATGCACTACTGCTTTTGTTTTTCTTGTGTAGCATAAGGAACTACAACTGCATTTTGTTGTGCAACCTGTGTTGTACAATGACAATAAATGAACCTTAATCCACATACAGTAAAAAATAATTACATAATTATGAAACAAATGCAGTTTGAAGCAGAAATTACAAACTTAGTATACCTTTTTGTAATCAAATAAATGAAATCACTTTGTAAATGTATCCCTTTTGTTAAAGAAAAACATTTGATACATTTCACTGAGCCTGAAATTATTTATGCACTCTTAAATTTTCAATTTAGGACCACACGTGCTACTTGGGAGTTACTGTCAAGGCCTGGATGTGTTTTTGTGTTTGTACAACACACAGAACTTTTATCTGGAGCAGAGCAGACCTTGACTGCAGTGTGTTCACATTCCTATGACTAGACACTGAGAGAAGTAGATCATACATTGCAAAAGGTCTGGCTAAAAGCTAAATAATTGCTGGACAAAAGAAACTGACGGAGAACCTCAATGTCTTGACTGGCTTTGAATCTCTCAAGAAGCCAAACCAGCATAAAATTAACGCATGAGAAGTCAGAAATGTTCATGAGTTAAATAGTTGATAAGTCCCGTAAAAGAGCGTAGTAGCCACTGAGGGGGATTAGTGCAAGCATAGCATCTATACTGTAGGTAGGTCTTACTTAATAGTCATACAATTCTTCAAAGTAAAAACGGTGACCAACTGGAGGTCACATTTGCAGAGAGCATGATTGTACAACCACAGTGAGAGGTTGGAAAAAAACACCACAGAAAGGTGGAAAAAGTCTGATGAAAATGTTCTTCATGCACACAGAGCAACCAATCAAAACAAGACAAAACTGTCTCCTGAATTGCAACAGAAGAGATCTCCAACCACAGAGAGCTGCACTCACATGGTTTAGACCGTATTAAATCTGCTCATTAATTCCAGTTCTTCTTGAATCTTAAGTTTAGATTGTTGTGATATATTAGGGGTGGAACGGTACACAAAAGTCACGGTTCGGTTCATACCTCAGTTCAGTGGAAGGAAAAGCTAAACAAAAATGCAGAAGGCATATTTTTTTTTTTTTTTTCTTTTTTAAATTGTGCATGTCTCAGGCTGTACCACCTAGTGTCATACAGTCTCACCCCTGAGCTAGCTGCAACAGCCTGAAGTGTGTTTAAGATGTAAACAGTAAACAATAAGTACTCCACACCATCTCCAGACTCCATCTGGAACTTGTAAACAAAATAAGACAATCAGCTATAATACTGAAAATACAGCATCTCCGATTTATGAAAGTGCAAATTACAAAGAATAACAAAAAAATAAATATGTGGATGGGTTGTTATGTTGTAACAAGGTTCGAGTACATACAGCAAATACGAGTGAATACTATTTATTTTTTTTGGCCCTATTTGTATGTGTATCTAAAGGCTGGTTAAGCACTGTCGGGAGGAGAAGTTGGACAGTTTTTTTTTGTCTCGTTCCAGTGATTGGCACATCTAGGTGATGGCGTCGGATATGCGTTAGCATGTTAGATGTATTTCCACTCACATGAAAAACGCCGACACACAGTCCTCGTCTTATCCACCACTCTCTCGCCTGTAATACTGCAACTGACCCGAAGACCGAAGTTTTCGAGGCGGGGACGGCACCAGGCGGGAAGGAATGAGACGAGAGGCCATGACACGGTAGGCTCCAGGCTGCAGATATACAGTCTTGAAGTTTTCCCAAACTTGCGATCTTAAGAGGCCGACGGGGAACTCTTGTGGCACGCCACCACTCACCATACTCGTCCTTTAGTGCTGCTATCTCTGGATATGCGGGGGAGGGGGGAAGCTCTGAGGGGGGAGCTCTGCTCGGCTAGCTTCAGAGCTAAAGCGGGGCAACAGATTAGGTGTCCCCAGAACTCGCGTATCTAACACAGTTCCGCATTACATTAATTCATTTGCAGGTTTTATTTATTTTTATACCGTGTATTCTCCGTGTAAATTCATGTACTGAACTGAGTTCCTGTTCCTGTACCGTTTCGGTTCAATACAAATACACGACAATAGTTCAAAACTGATGGTGCAGAACCAGAGATACTTCTTTGTCAAAACCTGGCACCTATATTACCAACAATGCAACTCAACCACAGAACGTTCAAGTCTGGGATTTAGCTGTGTGATGCTAGTAGCAGCTATTATAGCCTGAAGATGAGGAGCAGGCTACAGAGATCTGGTAACCAAACTTCTCTCCACAACTCCAGATAACATTTTTCATTTTCAAACTTGTAGTCTTCAGCCACAACCAACGCTGACTTAAGTGACATCCCTTAAGATTAAGACACATGAACGAAGGGGGTAGGAAGGCGGCTACCGCTTTTAAAAAGCGGCTGCCACCGGTGGTGAGCCGGCAAACGTGTTTGCGATTACGCCATTCTGACGCTTCTACTGCCTCTGGAGCACCGCCGGTGGTCCGCCGACTCATTGCTATCTGGGAAAAAGACAATACATTAGCGATTTGAAACGTGTGTGCCAAGGAACTCTACTCAAACAGCTGTTTGAGTGGCGCAGGAGCTGCCACCCTCCGCTCTGCCTTAGCGTTAGCTAACTTTGAAAACTCCTCATACTCCTTTCCGTGACTAACCTTCAAATGTCTGATGAGGTTGGTGGTGTTGAAATGTCTTTGGAGCTTTCCGCCTCGTGGTATTTCCTTGGCACACACGTTTCAAATCGCTAATGTATTGTTTTTTTCCCAGATAGCAATGAGTCGGCGGACTACCAGTGGTGCTCCAGAGGCAGCAGAAGCGTCAGAATGGCGTAATCGCAAACACGTTTGCTGGAGCACCACCGGTGGCAGCCGCTTTTTAAAAGTGGTAGCCGCCTTCCTACCGCCTTCGTTCCGCGGCCGGCCCGTGGGCCAACTGCTGTTCTGCCGCCGTTCAGACACCTTGTAGAACTGCCAGACCGCTGAATGTAGGGAGGCCGCCATTTTTGCGCCATGTAGAAAATGTTCTCATGAGTAGTGCGCTCTTAATACATCCATGGTAGTGCGTCATCTGATCGGCATTTATGGAGACCACCGATCAAACTATTTAAAGCCATTATCGGCTGATACTGATCCTTTTTTTTTTATTTATTTTTTACATACACGCAGTACTACTCCCCTTTAAATTTAGAATATTTACAGGTCAGAGCCACTTCTTGATACGAAGCCTTCACTGCAAATGTACCTCTCGCGGCCCATAATTGTCATTTGGCATCTCAGAAATGTGACGCAAGTCATTTACTGACAACAACTTACATGACTTCTGAACTTCAAACTCAAACTGTTTATTTAGTTTTGAGTCACAGAGTTGAGAAATAGTTTAACAGTACATTTTTTACCTTTGCCTCATTCCGTCTGCTAAACTGTGTCATGGTCATGTGTCCTCCAGGGATTTTCAAGAGAAGCTTTGACAGCAGGGAGATTTTTCCAAAACACGATTTCTAGAAAGCTAGAAATCACGCACAGTATAAAAGTGCCAGGAACAATCATAGAGGAGATAAAATCCATCAACAATCATGCAACCTGAGTTCACAATAGGGTGAGGGTGTGGTGTGCCTTGTCATTAAATATATTTGTTCAACATATATTTAGATAACACAGTATGATGATACGATATGTTATCTGTGACTATAACAAGTTATTTAAGAATGATGACTAAACCCACTGTAAGAAAAAAATAATTGATGTAAAGTCCCATTTTTCCCCAAATGTTGCTCATACAGATTCTGAAAATGAGAAGGGAAATGAAAAACTAAATCACAGCTAAGGTTCAAAGATGGATAGCAACAGTTAAATATTTACAACTTACCCTGCCTTTAAAGGGGCACTATGCAGTTTTTGCAATTTATTCGCCATTTTTGCTTTTTGCTCGCAGGTTTCTCTTTAGAGCTCCCTCTACAGCTTCGGAACAGATATTTGGTAACACTGTAAAAACTTGCTCTGTCAGTCTGCCGTTTCCTCTTTCTCTGTTCCTCCGACGATGCTTTCTGCTTCTTTTTTGCCGGCTCAGCCATGACGATGGTGTGGAAAACTCCATCGCTACCTTGTTCTTCTAGCTAGCTGGTTCCTGTATGTGTGCAGTGCTGTAAAGCAATTCATTACATCGTCAGACGTGACATCACGCGATACTTCCTGGTGCTGAGGCCGGTGGGGTCGCCGGCCCAAAGTTGCAAGGGTGGTTTCTCAGCTCACAGGCGCTAAGGGGGAGCGAGACGACCACCATTCAATCCGAAAAAAGTCATATAACCATTCCAAGCTGTTCAGTTAAGGTAAATTAAGCTAAAAAAAAAACTGCATAGTTACCCTTTAACAACAAGTTTTTTGCAGATTTTCTCCAATTACAACTGAGCAGTGAGTGCAGATTTAGGCTCCACATAGGCAGCATTCAAATGTACTTCAAATGAGGCAACTCTAGAGTGTCTTGTGTTGAAAGATCAGTTAAAGTCTGGATTCTAGTTTTTAATGCATTTCAGTCAACTGTTAGTTTTGAACATCTTGTTCCCTTATCTTTTGCAGAAGCAGGTGTCTTGGTTTCTGGTACTGTTCCCTTTTTAATTTGTTCTACACAATGTTTTTGAAAAGAGGCCTGGTGAACTAATTCAACACTAAATGTTTGCTTTGTGAAGCTTTCGGCTTAACTTCTTAACAGGTCTACATTTTACTGCTAAATAAAGCTTCTTATGACCCGGTGCTATTTCCAGTGGTTAACTCAATATCTCAGTCAGCAGGCATAATGTTGCTCCAACAGTCTGTGGCCTATCGTAATCATGGCTGATGATATCACGTGAAACTACCACTCAGCCTAAAATCACTAATGATCATTTCAACAAAATTCAAGACTCTCAGGCTAATTTAACCAAGATTCAGGATCTTATTCCACCTTTCCCAATAGTGGATCAAGGCTCTTGCATAAATGTATTCCTGGGATTTTACAAGCATTAAGCTGATCTGGACCTCTGACCATAACCAGGGTTGAGACATCTTTAATTTTATAAACATCACCTGTTTATGTGGCTATTTCACCCGGCAGATTAAGATAACCATAACATCACCTGGGTATGACAGCTTCAACTAATTTATCAGTTATTAATAAATTCATCATCGAAATGTGTAATTTTAATTTCTGCAGGAGCATCAAATTACACACTAGAGAATATTGGGATATATAGGCCAGCTTTCTTTATCCAAAAAAAAAAAAAAAAGCATTAATGTTTATTAATCACCTGGTGTGAAAAAATGTGTTCCCGGGCCCATGTTCCAACCTTCCAAAGTTCCACAAAACCTCTATATTTTTAGGATTTTGTTGATCTAAACACCTTGTCACACCAGAATTTGACATTTCTTGGCAAAAACTTATTTCAGTAGAGTTGCTCTTAATTGAATAAAACCATGTACAATTCCCAAAAGAAGATCCCAGGAAGGAGTAAAAGGTACAGAAGAGAGAAACTGGGAAGAAGCTCGGGAAGCTTTTGTGACCAACTAGTGCATGTCCCACTTGGCGAGCTTGTTAGCGGTAGATCACAGCGAGCAGTCACTAAGCTCCTATAACCATCACAAAGACACATGGATTAATTTCACTGTGCAACTTTTCTCGTGTGACCAGGGTCCTGTTCAACCCTGACAAGATCCAGCAACACGTTAATTTAAACTGAAACAGAGGTGCGTTGACCCCGTTGTGTGTGAATGCGCTCTGCCTTTTGATTTCATACACGTCTCTGCTGATTGGGTATCACCTGCGACACAGACACTGAACAAGATGCACCCACCAAACGAGAGAAAACAAAGCTTGTTGCACACCGTACAGAGGAAACAAATCGTTCAACCCTGAAACCGTAGTAAAACGGTTTACAGTGTACTGAGATTAAACTTGCCCAAGGTCTCAACAAACAAACAGGAGAGAAAGCATAACCTCCCTGGCAGAAGTAAATATCTGATATTCTTACATTTCCAC
Organism: Gymnocephalus cernua; assembly: GCA_023631565.1. Taxonomy (NCBI): domain Eukaryota; kingdom Metazoa; phylum Chordata; class Actinopteri; order Perciformes; family Percidae; genus Gymnocephalus; species Gymnocephalus cernua. The sequence continues at coordinate 5,800,833 of CM042439.1, read as the reverse complement.
TGACCTGTTACCAAACATTACATTATGGCAAAGCGCATCAGGATTTGTTCAGCATCTTATTACCCTCTTCACAAGTTCACAAGATTAGTGTAAATAAACAGCCATATCTGGGTTAGAGATGCAGCGATTATAGGTTTTGTTGGTACAATTATAGTCTGAAGAATGATCACGGTTTCACGATTATGCATTAATTCATTTCAATACTAATGTATTAAATCACATGAACTCTAGATATGATTGTGTCATTTATTACTTTTGAAACAGATAACATGTTTTGAAAATGATTATATGATCAATCATCAACCTTTTTATTTAAATGAATCTGAAATGATTAGAGGTGAATCAGTCCATCAGTCACCACAAACAACAACAGTGCTGTCCTTAAGAAGTTGGCCCCGTTTGGGCTAGAAACGGCCCTGCTAGCTGGTGTGTCTAAAAGTTGGAGGAGCTGCTGGACAAGATACACCTGTCACAGGGAGATTCGCAGCATGTCGCCAAGGACTAAATGCGATGGAGAGATTTCTTTGCAGCCTTATGTCCCATAGCAGACAAAGAGTAAGTAAGTAACGTTAAGTGGTAACGTCAGTGACATGATTAAGCTGTTGCGGAGTTTTGACTCATACGAACGTAACACTATCGTCAGCTCGCAAACATCGGCTTCTGACTCGTTAGCTGTTACTGTAACATTACCGTTAGCTTAGCTAACATTAGCTAACTGATAATGTTAACAAGCTAACAAAACACAAAGTTAACAAACAATAAAGTCGCTAGCAAGCTTACCAACTTGGGTTGAATTCCCCGTTGCAGCTGCAGCTGTGGTGAGGTCAGGGGCTGGCTCTGCGTTTTCTTGATGTTTGCTTACTTGATGTATTGCAAACAAATTGCAGCAGTAAGTTATACCACCACGGAACGCCATTGTACATCACTGACAGTCAATACTCGCGGTGACCGGTGTCTGATTTCATGTGTGCAGCGCGTGTGTGCACGCAAGCGTTTGTTGAGGAGGTTTAATAAGAACTGCACACATTGCTACACATAACGTGCAGTCAGTTTACACTCGATGTAGCGGAGCCTTTGCGATTAATTAACCTTGACATTTTAAAGATCGGTTAACAGTCAAATCTGTTAATCGCTGCATCCCTAATCTGGGTCATGACATAAACTCCTGGGTCTATCAGCCGCCTAACGTAAAAACTCTGGCTTATGCAACAACTCTGTTGCCAAGTCATGGAATCAGCACAAATTCCTCAAGTATTTATTCGCACTTATCTGCTTAGTTTGAATAACAGTGGTCTGAAAATGTCTAATGTCACACTGTTGCTTACAGTACAAAGCATGCACACACACCTCAACACAACCTATTGATGATATGCTGAAGTTTCTCATGTTCTTCTTGATGAAGCATGAAACACAGCATAAAGGTTCCAGTGATTTTTTTTTTTTTTTTTTTTTTTAGCTTCAATGCTGAGATCAAAGTTGTGAAAGTTCTCTTCATTGATGTTTAGTCAGAGAAGAGACATGAAGTGCTCATCACTTCTACAGCACATCTGCAGGTTAAGTCTGACCCATACATCTCCAAACAATGTCAGAAAAGTTTATAATGAGTACATTTGATTGTTTAACAACAACGCCCTTGATCCTGCTATTAAGATTATCTGCCTTTTTATCATGTTTCATTTTGTATTTACTGTATTTACTGAGAATTCTTTAGGTTTGAGCATCAACGTCACAATGACACATTCTTGCACATTTGTTATACTAGTAAGTAACTCAACTGATACTAAAAAATGGTTTCCGGTGGTCGGTCGGTCGCACGCACACTGTACGGATTTCGTCTGAAGCCTTTTTTAGGATTTATTCTCACAGGAAGTGGGAAAACTGATGACACACTTACTCAGGTTTTATCAAGTTATTCCCTTCACTTATTTACAGTTCTAGTGATTCTAAAAGTAAAAGGCTGACATTAAAAAACGTTGTCATACTCAACTGAATTTAACCGTCACACTTTTTCCCCCATTAAGTTTTTTTTTTGTTTGTTTTTTTATTCGCCAAGCTAGCTTTAAGGATGTCAAAGTCTGTTTATTGGTCCATACTGAAATATCTCAACCACTAACGGATCGCTTGCTATGAAATGTGGTACAGGCATTCATGCTTACAAACTAAACTAAGAAAGTGAACATGGTAAACATTTTACCTGCTCAACATAAACATGTTGGCATTTAGCTCAAAGTACTGTGGCCATCTACAGCTTCACAGAGCTCCTAGCATGACGGTAGACTCCTGTTGATCAGCATTGAACTGCAGTGTAATGGCCAAAATTGAAATAATTAAACCGAATGATGCATTATAAGAACAAATGAAAGAGAGGTGCAAGTCACATTAGGAGACACAAAAATGTCACAAGTTGCAACAGGCAAGTCTTATGAAGTAATACTTAGGCCCCATCCACACAAAGACGTATTTTGATGCAAACGCCCATCTTTTGCATCGTTTGAGCCGATTGTCCACACGAATCCTGTAAACGCACTGCCCGTAAACGCACTTTTTTCAAACCTGGTCCCAGGGTGAATAAAAAAAAATAAAATTAAATAAAATTAAAAAACTGCTCACGTTTGGCTTCGTGTGTACGATGAAACCGCTTAAGTGCGTATCGATGTCATCCCCACACACCTCGGCCTCACAGCTCCGCCTTCAACCCAGCTGAGCGCTCTAACAGGGACGCAACGCTGTTTATAAAGTGAAGTAGACAATTTAGCAACTAGCTAGCTAATCTGTCTGCTCATCAACTCCTTGAACGGATTATAGTAACTTTTAGCACGGCTTATTGTAGAAAGGCTACCGCATGAAAAATGTGTAGCTAGATTATCAAAAAGACATCGGCTCATTCATGTTTGTTTGACTGCCGATGTTAGCTAGCAGAGCTAACGTTAGCGCACTAATGTTAGCTCTGCTACCTAGCGCGCTGCAATCATGTCCGATAGCAGACAGAATTGCAAAATAGAAAGCAATCCAGCAGCACATTATACAATGTAACGTTTTCTAGCGGTGGCCTTGATATAATGAGCAGTGGTGAAAGTTATTAAAGTCTAGTCCATGGCTGTAGAGAACTATGGTATGTTATGAAAGGAAGTGACTGAAGGCTGCTCTTCTTCGATTCCGTTAATTTCTGTAGCAATAACAGCGCCGCCTACAGGCCTGGCATATGAAGTACCGTGTTGAGTCATTTACATATGGATTCATGTGTACGTGAATTTTCTTGAACCGAATCCAGGGAAGACGGATGCGTTTTCATCCTAACGTCTTCATCTGGATGGGGCCTTAAAAGGCAGGTCATGTAAACATGAAGTGCTTTTGGAGCCCAAAGACAAACATGACAATCAGCTCATCATCTTGAGGAGAAATGTGTTAAAATTGATCGAAAACGTAAAACTTGCGGCCTGTCTGCACCACACCTGTGGGGGTGACATTCTGACAATTTACAGACCACATAATTGCTATTCGCAGTAAATCACTTCTTTCTTTCTTTCTTGGAAACTGACACAGAACACCACCGGCCATGAGACATGCATCAAACATGACTCCGTACTCCTAATTGAATTTTGTAGTCCGTCAACCACTGCAACGAGTGGACAAACGATGATTGTTCAATAATAACAGCTCCGCCACATACTGCTGATCAGCTGAGCCGTGCACTAACGATTCCCCCACTAAGGAACATATGCATCATTCACAGGGCTGCTCGGTGTTCAGTGCATATCAGATGATATCAGATGATAGTCTGAAAGGTCAGAGGAGAACCTCCCAGGGCCAAGACATCTGCCAAATTAAAAGTTGCAGCTCCTCAGGCAGTCACGCAGTCAGCTGTGCATTCAGACAAGACCTCTTGTAGAAGTCTGCCTTTTGGGGGGCTTTAAATTCGTTCCAGGAATTTATTTCAAGTAATGACATATTGCAGTTTGCCTTTGCTGTAGATGTTTTCCCTTGACCTTTTTATTTTATTTAGTACTTTAGTTAGAGATTCCCTGGCTTCACAAACTTTCAACTCAAGGACAGCAGTAATTCATTTTTTGTTCTGCTGCAAAGTGTTGGTATACTTGCAACTAGCAGCTAATAAATACAAGTGTATAATCAAAAAGTATTTAGGAACTTTGCATGCACTCTAACCACGGAAATCTAGTTCCAGATTTGGTTCCTAGGACACAGTAGTTCCTGTCACGCAATAAAGTCCTGGCTCCCTGGCTTCAACTTAAAAATACTGAGGCGATGACTGATCAAACCCAAACGCCCATACTGCTACAACCTGTGTACAGCATTCGTTTGCACTGCAAACAAGTCCTGATCATTTTTAATAATCAATATTAGGACTTGAAATGGGAATTTCCACGTTGTTTAAAAAGTAAGTTATGTAGCTGACCAACTACTATAAAAAAACATTATTCCAACCGTATCCAGAGTTACACAAAAGAGAGCAATAAACAATAAATTGCAATACAACTACTGTACACTTTCAACATATTTCGAGATTATGTACGTAAGTAAAATGGAAAGACAGCCAATCCTTGCCATTTTGCATTGCAGACATTACAAAATTCAAATATCAAAAGCGTACATCAGTAAATTAAATAGTCAATTACCTCTTCAACCAAAATATCACTTATCAGTCATCAGTCTAATCCTCACTATTCTTTAGATCACACTTTCAGTCCCACAATTTTTTACTGCTGATCTTTAGTTTGTGGGATTTAGCATTTCAAATGATTATTTGACCAAACCCCCACTACAGGCATGAAACCACCTTGAGAACAGACTGACTCGACAGGTAGGAGTGAAGGCTGGGTGTTATCTTAGCATTATGCGCTGAACTGTACAAGAGAGGGAGACCAAGTGCTCCAAATGTATCCCCACGTTGCATCGGCAGAACAAAATGAGTCAGAATCACAGAAGAGGAAATACATGAATCCTTCCGATAAAACACTGTGGTTAATGGAGAGAAAAAAAAGAAGCTTTTCCATATTTATACTCTGCATGGTAACACCATTACTGTCTACAACCACCTGAAATGTCAAAACAAAATGCAATATGGTGAAGCTGTTAAGGCTATACAAAACTACCAGAAAGTCTCTGTTATATTGTTCTTAACAATCATCACTGTATGAAAAACTCTCAGTAGGACAAGGATAGAGGCCAAATATTTGTATTATAAACCATTTCCCTAAAACCTGTAAAAGAAAATCATGTCAATTCTGAAGCAGGATTTATGCTTCTGCTGAGGCTCCACGCAGAGCTTTCGCCATAGCCAAGTGGCCTGGAGTTTATACTATACTAGTTGTACGATGTACACACTAATTTGAAGTAATACATATGTAGCAGTATGTTTCGTTGGGTTAGGTGCTTCAGATCAGATGGGAGTTAGAAGCTTATTCAGACATGAGATCAAAATGTAAAATCACCATCGCACAGTGATATGAACGCTGACAGAGAAAACAATGCATTCGTCCTTTATCTGCTTATACCTAATCATCAGCTGTCTCATCTTACTCTCAAGTCCACCATCACCCTCTCCTCTGTCAGTTCCTCCCTTCCTCACTCTAATTTCACTGTCACCCTTCTTTTCCTACTGTGTTTATTCCCTTTGGCTTTCTTCACAGACCTCAGAGCCAGTTTTTGCAGCCTGCTCCGCATGCCTGACTGCCAGAGGCCAACATTAACATTAACCCTAACCCCCTAACCCCCCCCCCCCCCCCCTTTGTCTCTCCAATTCTTAATTTGTAGGCTCTATATGAGATCAGTTTGCACATAAAAATGCTTTACTGCTTCCTTTTAATTTCGATTAAAGAAGCAGCTGCAGGGGGAAATACCTCAAGTTGCATAATGTACTGTTCAAATGCTCTCCGTCAAACATCCTTTCCATTTTCTGTTATCTCCAATTTCACCACCCCAACAGACGCAGTCCCCTCTCTTTTTCTCAGAAAACTCACTACAGAGCACACACCTCAGGTGGAGACCACATACAAATTCCCATGGGTGCTGCAGCACACACCAGTCAGGATACCTGCTCTAAAGCCCACAGGGTATTACTGATGAAGCCTAGAAATACACCATGTGCCACGTCGGCTCTGCAGTCTTAGATAAATGCATTGGTAGTGTTGGGAAAGGGGCCCAATCATCTTTTTTAGTTGGCTATGGCAAGTAGGTTTGTTCTGCTCCCTGCTCCCTTTGTGTATTTTATTGTCATTCTGAGATCATATTGTATTTAAAAAGATTTACTTATTCAAGGTGAGGGTTGTACGCTGGGATTTCCCAGTTGCTGTTGCAAGGGAGGAAAGCAGCAGTTTGACATCTTCCTCACAGGCGGTATTGAACTAAACAGAGAAAACCCTTAATATAAAATACACATTTCAATTTATCTGAATGAAAAAAATGAGAAACACAGGCAGGACTTGTTCGAAAGCTCAATTTGAGACAGTTCCCAAGAAAGGCACTAAAGATGTTGCTTATTATAGAGAAACAGGAACTGTATAAGTGATAATCTTGTAATGGTTTGTCATTTCTCACATTCAAAATCGAAATTTTTTAGTCAGAGGGAAACTTTATCAGCATTGTCTACTAGACGCTTGCAGTCTGATGGTCTCACAGCAGAGCACAGTGACGACAGAGAGGGGAAGCCTCTCTGCAAGAACCAAATATGGAGGAAACGACAGTCAGAGCGTATGCCAGCAGGCCTGCATGCTACACATCATCAAGGACTACCCAGCTTCACATGATCAGTGTGGTGACATCACCTCTTGCAGAGTAAGAAATCAGACAGCAGAGGGCCAACAACAACCCGTACATACGTTTAACCCAGGTCAAGAGAGCGACAAGGGCTAAACAAATTCTAACTGGATGTCAAACCTCAACAGACATAGACCATGATGCTAAACTCAGTCCTAAAATCTATTCTGGGATGCTTTTCGGTTGGTTGTTTTAAACACATTTCAGCTGCAGCTCCAGCTTGCTGCTGTGAGTTTTGACATCTTGCCCTGCTGGGAGCTAAAACATTATGACAACTGTCTGCAATTAATAACTCAAGGTTTTAACTACTTAATAAAACTGACATAGCAGCTCAGAAAAAAAAGGTTTTTTTTAATTGTTTTAATAGTTCAGATTATAATTTTTTTTTTTTTAATGCAGGTGTCGGCAGGTATGATCTTTCAAGTCATGCTAACAATGTTAATGGTTATCCACAGCACAGGGATGTAAAAAACTGTTTACCTTGATGTGTTGTTCAGCTTTCATCTAACACTGACATAACAGCACCGATTATGTCCATATCTTGTTGCGCAGACCAACTGTTCTTAAGGAAGAGCACCGCTAACAAAGTTCTGCCAACTCTGAAATACACTACATTTCCTTCACAATAAAAGCCTCCCAAGTCGAAAATAAAATGAATCTGATATCGGAGAGTACAAACAGGAATGCAGGAGTGAAACAAACCAGAGAGATTCAGTTACAATCTAGGCGCTGAACACAAAGACTTCTTAAAAGAGCTTTCTCAGTAGTCAAAGCACAGCTTTGCACAAGACAAAGCTCGATTTGGGGCAGGAGACCGCCACAGGTTGGCTTCAGCTACCAAGCTGGACCACAGCAGCAGCAGTTGTCCACTGCAGTGAGGCCTCGGAGACGCGTGTTCACACTTGGAGCAGCACAGCTATCCAGCTATGCCTTGTCCTTGGGGGAAAAAGGGTCAAGGTTGACACTGCAGCACATTTGCTGTTCACATGATTAAAAAAATCCATGCCAGAAACAACTGGTTTGGAGTGAATGCATAACTTGCTTTCGTAACTTCATGAGACGTTTAAATTTTGATATCGTAGAATCCCACATTCCCTTCATTCACAGATATCCTCCTTTATGAAATGAGACAAGTACCAGCTACCTCTATCTGGTTAACAAGCTGCAGCTACTTTATTTCTGGTTGACAATGACTCATCCACTACTTCCTACAGTGTGCAGGTCATTTAACCTATAAACCCCGAGTCAAAGTGGGCAAACGCCTCCAAAGAGTTTTGTTCTGAGTAGTAGATACTATTAGACAAGTTTCGCTTAATGGCTACAGGTCTGCTCATTAATACACATTTTCATACACATAAAATTAAATCCCACCGAAGTCGTGAATTGGGGCATTTACATTTAACACCCAACAGTCCACACCCTGAGCCTGAGCACAGAGGGATGTGCCACTATCAACGAGTCCAGACACAACTCAGACAGATAAAGAAGCTTGAGTTGGACAAATTAAGGCAAGGGCTGTGTGTGATGAGTGGGCGTGTTAAGCCTCTGACACATTAACCAAGACGGGTCAACCGTTGGCAGAAAATGCAGTTGGACTGATCAGTTGGCTCCCCGAGGTCCAGAAAGTGCCTCGGAATGTGCTTCAGTTTTTGACAAATTACGCTTATTCATATATCGTTCATGATTTAGATTAGGCGATCTCCAATATTTTCAGATCATCCCATCGTGGTTACTTGAGATCGCCAATAGGCCATCTAATCGCCAGTCTGACAGTGGGCTGCTTGATTATGGGAAACAAATATATTATTTCGGTCAATATTAAAATCACATTAATTTAACACGCTTACTCATTGACTTCTGGAAAGATGTTGCAATTTTTGAACTTAAAAAACAGTGGAAAAAGTCAAAGAAATCAACAGTAAAGAAACAACTGTGAAATTTGCCTTAATCCTTTTCCTATTTAAAAACATTATTTTTTCATTCAGAACACAAGAGAAAATAAGAGTTTACTTGCAAAACGTAATGAGCTAAATAATTGTTTCTCAATTATTCAGTTTTTGTGATCACTGGGAGCCAAAATCATAATCACGATTACATTTTGATTAATTGCACAGCTATCTGACAGGCTACAACGCGTAATTGGACATAACATATTACGGATATCCAGAGCAGCTTTCACTTTCGCAGCTGTCCTGCCTCCTGCTTGGCTGACATACTGATATGCTTCTGTTTTGATTACGCCTTGCTTCGGTAACTCAACGCAGTCCCAACGTTATTTTTGTCATATTCTTCATTACAGCAGCTAATTATCCACTTTACATTTAAACCTAACGATAAACTAGTTCACTCAAGCACTCATAGCAATCTCCTTTTAGCGACTTCCTCCCTGATGCCACAGTTGTTTACACACTATTAGCTCTGTTAGCTGCTTTAGTTTAGCAGTAGCTTCTCTCTCACACTCTCCAGCTCAGTGTTAAATGTTACTAGCTATTCTTGTGCCTCCTAATGTAATAATTGTACATGTTATAACGGATGTTTATTTGTCGTGTTAGAGGCAAAGCTTCACACCAGGGACTCTGAGTCAGCCACCTTAACCAGCAAACATGAAGACAAAACATCCTGACCAATCAGCTGAGCTTGTTTTAACACAGTAAACACACATTCAGAAGTAGCTGCAAGCTGTCCTGCAACACTAGTTCCACTTTACCCATTCCCGCATCAGCACTCTTTTATAGGTTTGTGACCTTTGCCGGTTCCGACAGATCGTAAAGCCTAGCTACAAACAGCCCCGATGGTTAGGGTCTGCCTCTCCACAGCCACAACAAAGAGGACACGATTCAAAGAGCTCAGCCATATGTGGGACAAAAGTGAGTCGTCGATGCTAATTTTGAAACACCAACCCCCGAGTAGAAACGACTGCTGCAGGAATTCAAAAGGAGACCTGAAACATCACGCACACTTCAGAGTCCTTCAAATTCTCAACTTCATTTAGAGCATTATGCACAGAGTGGAGGCTTGTCAAAAAAGAAAATAATGACACTTTACTTTAACTGCCCCCATTCAACATGTATAAGCAGTATGTGAACATTTATTTTGTTAATGTAGTTGTAAGCCGATATAAGCACATATTAATGTATTTGTACAAAATACGTCTGCATAGAAGTTATATTTGACACATCCCTCACATTGATAAAAATAACCCTTTATCTGTGCACAGCTACATTAGAGTTATAACCCTTATGGTAAATGTTCATATACTGTTTATACATTCTAAATAAAAAATGAGGAGAAAGCAAAGTGTTGCTAAAATCATATCATAGAAACTTATTTTAAATTCACAACTCACTGCCTGATGTTGCTCTTTTTTATTTTAGTCAAAAAGCTTACTTATACATTAGCCAAAAGTCATGTTATACAAAGTGTGATGGTTTCATTCAAAGGTCCCTTCCAACCCAAAGGTTCAAATAGAGAGGACTGCATTTGCAAATAATGCTTTGAGCCTAACCTACATATATTCATTTTCCAGACCTGCCAGTCAGTCCAGACTCTTTAACTCTGTGGCTGTAGAGTCCCTCAAGTGCTGCATAAAGGAAACAGCTCATGTAGTCATACAAACATCAGGCTGGAAGCTGTGCAGCCTGGGTGAGGGGCTCAACAATATATCTGCAAACAAAATATTTCATTTAGCAATGTTCTTACAGTAATACTATGGTTTCCTGAGTACTGTTAAAAAGAATTCATTTTAGATATTTCCACTCGGCGGAGTTTAGCTTTCACTGTGGGGCTTGGAGCCATATCTGATGATGGCATTCAAACCAAAAAAAATTTTGAACTGAAATGTAAAAAGTGTGCATCTACTTACATAATTGTACTTTCTTTTGTATCCGTATTACCCTAATTTATTTATCAAAGCGTAGCTTTGGATCTTAGGTTGGGTGTTCTAGAGGAGTGTAAAATGTACAATGTTTTGGCATCTGTGAAGCCTTCAAACTTGACTTTCTGGTTCATGTTGCATCTTCCTGTCAGCAACACATCTTGGTTTTGCATTGCTTTTCTTTGCAGCCTGGACTTTTTACCATCTCGACTAACTGAATGAATGAAATATAATGTTTAAGTGGGCCTGCTTATAAATAAAACACTGGTTCCATTGTTTGGTGGCGACCTTTCTGAACAAGGCGGGCAAGAGCACTGCTAGCATTTATCACTAATTCACCATTAACTTCCTCTGGGGCCAAAATACACTGATGAATTTAACTGTTCAGAGGAACTGAGCCTACTTGTCTGGGGATTAATTCAGATTCTGGACCATAAACCTTCAAAATATACTGAAAGGTTGCGCTGAAAACAGTTTAGTTTTACCTGACGCACCACGCTGGTGGTTGGGTGTTGGTCAATGTCAGGCCATCAGGGAGCAGCACGGTAACGGCACACCAACGGCTGCAAACCACACGCTTAACACTACTGAAGACAAGACGCGGAAAGACTATACTCGTTTTCCCACAACACAACTTGGGTAAAAACATCTTTCAAACCACCTTTCCGGAACTACAACACTAAGGAAGAGTGGGGCTGGCCCGGCGAGAAAGCCAACGGAGCATGTGGGGCAGCGGACCTGGAGCAAGCAGCCATTTTCAGAAGTGCAGTGTCTGGGTGAGTCAGCACGACCCCCTCTTAAGAAGGAAACACACTCATCCAGGCAAATTCAGTCTCATTCTCCCGTTAAACGCAACAAGCAGTGGAAAGGAGATAGGGGGATTAATGTTACCGGCTAGGTTAGCCTTTAGTAGCTGTGTTAATACGCTAGCTGGCTAACCAGCCTCTTGAATCCATCCTGTCGGCCATCCGGTTTCCCTTTTTGAATGATGACTACAGACTACCACCACATGCTAGTTGGCCATAGTCTTTTTTGGTCTTAGACTTTTTGGCCCAGACAGGGGCAAAGTGAGACGACAAAAAAGTCTACGTTGGTCGCTGCTAGTTATTTTTATGTCGGTTTTGTGTCTGGGCTTTAAAATACACAAAAGACAGTCATAAAAATAAGGTGCAATGACTGCATCATGTCAGTGTGATGAATTCATACATCTTCGCCTGACTGCCTTACTGTTTCTGTTCAACTGCTCTAAATCTCTGCAACAAATTCCAACATTCAGGAAAACATACAAAGCAACATACTGTAGATTATCTTCACTGCTGCACATACCATGTCACATGACACATCATAAACTGAGAAGTGATTCAGCTAAAAGGCAGAAATGTAAATGTCAGACTTGCTTCAAAAATACAGTCCAAGCTGCCCCAGTAATGGTGCAGTAAGACCGGATTTCACCTGCTGAAATTTAGTCATGCGATCACGCAAAAAGGAGGCATGACAGGAAGAAGTGTAGGTAGATTGTCAGCGTAAACAGCTAGCACGGGAAACAGGGCTACCAACAGCAATCCATCAAGCTATAAATTCTACAGCTTCTTATCAAACACTTTCCTGCCGTTAACCTCTGCAGCCAAGCAGCATCCCTCCTTCTCTTGCATTATTTAGCCATGCATTATGAAAAAAGGATATAAACAATCTATTGTCAGATTGAGAGGCCAGGCTTACCCACTCTCTCAAACTGGCTGGACTTTCGAGAGCCTTGTAATTTTGCTTGTCAAAGCTCAAATTAAACTAAACTCCAGAACAACCAGAAGCTAATACCTTTTCTCATTTCTCATAGAAATGAATGAGGTATTAAACAAGAAGTGGGTGGTGACGCTAATGTTGTTTTAACTTGGTTGTATGGTGGAGGCAGGATCTACTACAGGTTTTATGTAATTGCTTTCCCTTTATTTACACTTATGTGAATTAATGTAGACAGGTTTTTAACCCATGTCTTGTACATATTAATACAGTATGTTTTGTACATATCGTTTGTTTCATGTTCAAGTATGTGTGTTTGTCCAGTTTTCACAAGAGAAATTTCTCTTTTATAAAAAATAGTTTTAAAAAAGGTAAATATTCAGCAATCCAATTCCAGACTATAAAGCCAGCTCTGAAGTGACAATGAAAAGCAAGCTGGTGACATTCTTGCCACTGTATCCTTTTAGCTACAAATTATTATTTTCCCAACAATTAACAGTAAACCCAGTCAGTAGTAGCATACCTGAGGTGCCTGTAAAAATGTGCTGCTTATTCAGAATCCAAATCCATTTAGGATCACTCCTACTGTGTTTCTAAAACAAGCTGCCTGGGCCGTGGAAATACGTTTTCAGCTGTCAGCTGGTGTTCTTATCCAGGACAAAAGTCCAGGGTCTGTTCAAGGACACACTGAGTACACATGACTGATTAGAGACGTCTACCTGTTAAATAGACTACGTTTACAAGCAGCCAATATTCGGGTTATGGTCGGATTAAGGTCACTATTCGGGTTTCTGAAACATTCGGAATAACCCGTTTATATGCGTGAGCAGAGTTACTCCTGTATACATGGAATTTGTAATAAATTGGCAATATCCCGATGTAAACGGCGACGCACGGTTAGCGTCTGGACGTACGGACAAAAAAAGACCAAGATTCCTTGCGAATAGAACATGCGCAGAACACAAATCAATGTTCCTTTGATGAGGATATGCCGATACGCATTTACATGACCAAATATTCGGGTTAGAAAAGGGGTAACCCAGGGGTCATATTCGGGTTTTTAAAAACAGGAATATGAGCATATTCGGGTTTTTTGCCGGTGTTTACATGGCCGTGCGCGACCGGGTTATTTCTAATATTCCGGTTTTGAACAGGTTATTGGCTGCTTGTAAACGTAGTCATAGACTCAACTTCTTACTTAGTGAACAATCATTTTGACTAAAATTAAACGTTCTAGGACAAGAACCTTCCCAAGGATGCCCAACCCATCTTCAAAGAATAACTTTAAAAACAGTAAACCTTTTGCTTATTTCAAATTCAAACACATTCCTAACATTGAACAGATCAAGAATTTTCCAAACTTTAAAAGACTTTTTTCGAGCTCTGTAGTGGGGTTGGTATAACAGGGTCAAAAAGGGGGTTTGGAACCACAATTACCATCTAACCAATCCTGGTCTTTAAATGCAACATAAAAAGAGCACTACTGCATGGTTATCTCAACCTCTGGCTCCCAGCCAAGTTTACTTGCTGATGTGACAGCTTTTGGAGCATGTCCACCAGACCAAACTCAGCCAGACTGGTTCAGTTTCAAGGGTATAGGCTGTACCCCCAGAGTCTACATTAGTTACACGCAGCAAACAACTAGCTGGCAAACAAAAGGACAACAGAAATCGCTGGCATGCCACAGTCTGAATCATTATTACCTGACTGTGCAACTGCAAAGCGGACGCTGTCCAGGAAAAAGCACACACATGGCTGTGAGATAAGAAACCACGTTGTCTTGCTACAGAGCAGAGAAGGGAGCTGTCTCCATGTGCACCAATAATCACTCCACATAACACATTAGGGTGGCCTTGTAATTTGTCAATTCTTATTTGATTTGAAAAAATCCACATGCGTATTTTTATGACAAAACATAATTAGTTGTAAAAAAAAATAAAATAAAAAAAAAATGATGACCCTCTGCGTGTTAGCTTCCATGCTAACGATCGCTAGCTGGGTGTACAAGCAAAACGGAGCCCGGATAGCGCTGACAACACATCAGACGACATGACAACCGTCTTATTGACCACGAAACAACCAGCCTACCTCACATGGGGTAACATCAAATACCATCTAGCCTCTAAAGTTTTCACGGATCCGGCGCAGTTGGCATGCTAAGTTGCTAGTTAGCTAGCTAGCAGCGCCCATGCCTTTCTCTCGGGGAACACGTGGAGTGAGCACGTGACGTCTCATAACAAGCCTGCTGCCTTTTTTTAGAGATTAAACTAGCCGTTTCATGTTGTTCGATGTTTCAGTGTCGAGAATCGAACTTTAGGATGGTGACACGTTTGACACAAGATGAAAAGGAATGCCCAATAGCAACTTGGAAGCTAAGCTAACATCTGAGTGGGAAGGGCTTGACGGTGCACTAGGCCAAAGAAGACTCGAGAGTCGGTGTGCTATTGTTAGCATCTACACAACCGGCCAGGCTCGTGGCTTTTCTTCTAATTGATGCAATGTGAGACATGGGCGGATGTCTCGTTAATTTGTGGCGAGGCTGTGTTTCGAAAACATGCCTCAAAACAAACGTGTAAACAGTAGTAAGCACCGGATTCATTATTTGGCAAAAACAGGGAGCGTTTGACTGACTGGGTGGCAGCAGCAGACGAGACACACAGGGGAGGGAGAACATGGTGATGAACCAGGCTAAACATGACATTTGAGCTATTCAGACTTTAAGTTTAAAGTCACTATAGCAAACAAGAACGGTGACACTGCTGGAATTAACATGCTCTCCCTCCCAAAAAGGCCAGAAATACACCATAACTTGATGCACTAAAATGAATATAGTTCGTCTGGTGTGGTGACACAAGTACAGCAACTTCCATTGCACAACACAACGTGTCCATAAACGGGCAGAACAAGTAGAATCCATTCATAGACCTTAAACTTTAAATTATGATAAAGGGTCAGCAGAGACAACACAATTTCATCTCAAATAGATAAAGTTAATATATATCTTAGCTTGTGATTAAAGGGGTGCAGAACTGCCCAGGCATATGGACTTATTAGCCTAAATGTTAGGGGAGAACCAGTTTTGGAGCATTTCGTTTTTTTTTGTTAAGGGTGTGATCCATTGTGTAACCAGCCACCCATAGGTCCACAACTCCAGGAATAGCCTTCACTAGCTTAAGGAGGGGGGCTTTCACTCCAATTATATCCAGTTTGCAGGGAGCAACAAGAGGGCGACCACAGACTGGGCTTGTTTATGCACTCTTGGTTTCAATAAAATGTTATCTGATCCCCCTGTGACAGCTGCTCGGTCATCTTGTGTGACCACACCTGGACGGACAGACATCGACACAACACTGACAGCCAGTAAAATCAACATGTAGGGAGGGTACAAACCGTGGTGTGCTTGTCCATTCACGCTGACCACGGTCACCGCACTAATTTTCCTAGTCCACGGGTTCACCTTGGGCGGGGGAGCTTCAGTAAACTCCTTTCTGCCTTTAACACCTTCCTCGTTCTGCTTATCTTCGCTTTCACAACCCCCTTTGCTCTCCTCTGTCGCCTCTTTGGAGGTCTGCTCCTCCGTATCGGGGGTCCCTCCCTGCCCTGGGCTGCTGCCGCCGCTGCTGCTGCTGCTCCCCTGTTCGGCGACACCCGTCTGCCGCTTGGCCCCGTCGCCTCCCTCATCCTCCGGCTCACCGCGGATCACTTTTCCGTGCTCCTCCGCTTTTGCAAGCGGGTTGCCAGGCAGGAGAGCCTCCACCTGAGTGGCCATTTCCCACCGCCGTCTTTCTTCCCCCCTCAGGATTACCAGTCCTCCCCCCGGCCCGAATTCGCCTACAATTTCAAGAAAATCTGAAGTTGTTCCGCGGAGTCTGCCGCTCCTCTGTCGCTACTAGACCAAAATAGCTTCAGTCTAGACGCAGAGTAGTCAGCGCCGAATTAAAACATGTAAAAAATAAAGAAACGTGTCCGAGGGCCTCGCAGGATTACAACCTTATCTCCACCACTACCAGCAATATGGATGATCCCCACCACGCGATAGAGGGGTACGCGCACGTACAGTGTACAGGGGGAGTAGCCACGTAATCCCGGGAGCGCGCTTGTGGGTCAAGTCGAGATGCTGCTTTCAAGTGCTTCCTCGTCGTAAAACCTCTTAAATCCCAATATCGGAAGTGCCACTTTTGTTCTGCGCATTCAAGTGTTTTAGTAACGAAATGTATCATGGAGAGAGAATACATTTTTCTCATTAAGTTAGCTGTTTAATCTAGTTTGATTTAGTGTTTAAAACAGAAATCAACCAACCCAGTTTTGAAAAAGTAAACAAGAAAAGGTTTTTAATGCACCATTTTGTAATATTTTCTGAAGCAATAGATCTAGACAAATTAAACTATAGCTGCCCTCAATACAAGCTTTAATTAAAATGCAAAACTATCATCTTAAAGATTAAATAAAACACACACTACACACATATAGCCTATAACATTAACTAATACATAGCTACTTCTATTAACATATATGAATACCCCCAACCAGCACCAGCAGACAACCCTCCTACCAAGAGCCTGGGTCTGTCTGAGGTTTCTCCCTAAAAGGAAGTCCTCACCACTGTCACACTAAATGCTTGCTCTTGAGGGAATTACTGGAATTGTTGTGTCTTTGTAAATTATAGAGTGTGGTCTAGACCTACTCTATATGTAAAGTGTCTCGAGATAACTCTTGTTATGATTTGATACTATAAATAAAAAATTGAATTGAATTGAATGAATAGCATATGGACAATGTACCTTCATTTCACAACACAGCACAGCAACACGTTTGTTACATTTAATGTTACACCAGTCTCATTGGTTGAAGTATTCAAAGCCTTTACTTAAGTAAAAGTTGTAAAACCAAAAATTAAAAAAATAGGCTACTCCATTAAAAGTAAAAGTCCTCAATTAAAAATGTTACTGTTTACAGCAAAATATAGGCTACTTTAAGTATCAAAAGTTAAGTTACTCAAAATGGTCACTTTCAGAATAGTAACAAACATTGTTATAGGCTATAAATTATGCAATTATTAAGATATTTATGCAACTTGTTTTATTTAACTTTTGGAGTTGGTTTGATTTAATGTTTAAACCATTCATGTAGGCCTATTTGAGAGGAACAATGCATCTAAATGTTGGGGTGAACCATGTAAAACGATATACACACAACACTAACAAAAATAATATCAAACAGGTAGTTGTATGCCTACTTATTATTTCTTTTATTTTCCTTTCACTGCATTTACTTACTTAATTACCCATAACGTCATTTCTGCGACACATTTTTCATGTAGACTTGAACGCAGCGCGGAGCTCTGAGATGACGTCGGTCTCGTCGTATGAACGTCCACAAATCACCGTTACCTCATTAAATATATGTCCAAAACACAAGGTTTTCACTGTAACTACCAGTTTAAATAAAACCTCGTGATGATGAATTGACATTTCTTTGTCCTTCACTCGTGTATTTTATGTTAGGCTACTCTGTTTTCTCAAATCTGTAGCCTAAATAAAAGTGGGGGAAAGCACCTAAACCCATTTTCACTGTTACTAGGTACACACGTGTCCACACCGGAGCTGCACGTGTCCTCTCACTGTCTTGCGGTTTTCATAAAGCTTTATAATTTTATCATGTTATCACATGTGTGTGTGTGTGTGTGTGTGTGTGTGTGTGTGTGTGTGTGTGTGTGTGTGTGTGTGTGTGTGTGTGTGTGTGTGTGTGTGTGTGTGTGTTGTGTATAACTGTGCCTTTACCAGTAGTGGAACGCAACAAAGTACATTTACTCAAGTAGCCATACTTAAGTAGGCTATACAAATTAAAGGTACTTTGAGTATTTCCATTTTATGACATTTTATACTTCTACTTCACTACATCTCAGAGGCAACTATTGTACTTTTACTCCACTACATTTGTCTGACAGCTTTACAGTTTAAGTGAAAACCATGGATCTCCAAATTTAGTTATTTTAAATTTCTATGTTTCTGATAAACAGAAGGATGAAGTGTTTGTTATGTGTTGAGGAAAATGCTCCTACTTTTTAAGCTAAATAAAGTCTTCCAGGCTCTTGGATCAGATGGATATGCATCGTCACAAAGCTGAAAACAGAAGTTGACTTTTTAAATATATGTGGTTCTCACAGGACAGCAACGCTACAAACATGATGTTATAGAAAATGATGCATTGCTGTAGATTAAACAATATATAAAGTAGTTCAAATGACCTCAATATTAAACACTTGCAGCAGTAAACTGCAACTTACTCACTAAAGCAGTAACATTAATCCCAAAACATCAGATGGAAAACACTGAAAGGGAACATTTTACTGCACACTGAGTACTTTTACCTTGTGTTTGCTGATAACTTATGTAAGGTTTCGAATGCCGTAGTATTTTCACAGCGTAGTGAGTAAATTATCTGAATACTTCTTCCAACACTGGCCTTTACAGCCACTATGGCTTTCTGTCAGTGGTGGAAGAAGTACTAAGATATTTAAAAGCTGTACCACACTGTAAAAAATACAATAAAAGTCCTGCATTGTAGCCTAAAGTACATAAGCAATGGCATCAAAACAGCTACTTAAAGTACCAGTACAACCAACTACAAATTATTAGCTTCGAACTAAAAAGTGCATACAGATAAATTATAAAAATGAATGAATGTACAAAATAAACAAGGAAAGCAATACATTATAGTAGTGTAAATGTTAGCTATGATATGCATTGTATAAACTATAATAAATTAAGCATTGACATCTTGAGGTAACATTTTTAACAGTCAACAGAGACAACTGGCCTGAAATAATAATTCTGAACCCTCCACAGTCATTCATCATGTTTCCATGTCATGTACATTTGCAGTGAATGTGCTGATGACTTTCTACATGCATGAACAGAGACCGCCAGCTACAGGCTGCTATAGTCAGATAAAACCAGCCTGCCTCAGGAAAAAAACATTTTTCATTCATTGTTTATTTTCCAGGAGAACTGTGTTCATTTTTAGCTGTGCATTTAGGCCTTTAAATTGGTTACACATGCTTTGTTGTTATTATGTCATTTCAAAACCCTCTGAAGTCTATAAAGTAATGGAAATTGTGTTTGTACATGCACAGTGAATTCTTACCTCTTCTTACTTGTGGCCTCAGGTTAAGGGTCCAAACAAACTAGTGCAGAAGTGTAATTGCCTGGTCTGAATGGCTACTCTTGAAGGTGGGGTGAAAACCTACTGCAATAAAGCCGATTGAGACACAATGAATCCTAAAAATGGAAATAACGGCCAAGATTTTCAGACAGTTTCTCCTCAAAGTTATTTATGGTGTTGCACTCATTGAATAGTGATGGAAATAGTTGTGTGAAGACTGAAAAAAGAGAAAAGTTTACATCATACTCTACTTTCACACCTCTACACACCTGACCAGTTGCTGCGTGAAGTAGATGTTGGCAGATAATTCAACAAGCACTGTGCATACATTTGCATACACTAATAAAAAAGATCCTTCACAACAAAACCCATGTTTCCCTTTTTTTATTCCCCAACTTGCACAACAGGTTTATCTATATCTAGTGAAACAGTTGTACATTTTATTCCCAATTTGTATATATTTTAAATATTTGTTCTTGTAGTCTATTCTATTATTATGTCATGTTATTATTTTCATGTATATTGTTCTATATTCTGTATGTGTCTGATATTTTTGCTGCTGCAACACTGTTATTATATTTGGGATCAATACAAATCTATCTATCTATCTATCTATCTATCTATCTATCTATCTATCTATCTATCTATCTATCTATCTATCTATCTATCTATCTATCTATCTATCTATCTATCTATCTATCTATCTATCTAAACTCAGATTGCCAGATTCTAATACAAATTTTCCATAACCGGTGTATCACCAAACATATAGGCACAAAATAAAACATTGGAGGAACTTAAGATTCAATGCACAGCAAAAATGCTTTTCAACTGAATAATACAATCAGAAATAAATACATTAAGCGTCTGTTTGATCCAACCCAAAAACATCACACAACACACGTGATCAGTATTCTGATATTAAAAGTTTCAACATCTCTTAAACTTGTCACTACTAAATGAAACATATTTGAAAATATGTGAAGTGTATCATGTCGCTGACAAACAGTGCAGTGGTTTCTCTGCAGAGAGACTTTATAAAGACTTCAGCTCCTGCACACAGCCTGTAGGATTCCCCGAATGTTTATGACTAAAGCCTGAAATATGCCGTGAGTCAGTAGCGATCGTAACATGTGTTTCTCACCACATAGTGTTAATGGCTGCATTATTATGGAGGGTGCAGCATTGGTTGCTACTCTTCTGTGTTTGAATGGCGGGCGTGTTAATGGGTGTACAGGAGAAGCCAGGAACTCTAGACAAAGAAAGAGTTTACTATTAACATGAACCCCATGAATTGACATCCATCTCACACTCACACTCACTTTTTCCGACTCTTCCTCATACCTGTCCTACTCTGATGGGTGCTACTGACTCATGAGCCTGGCTGTCAGTAGTACTGGCACTGTGCCTGTACAACTGATTACATTTTTTTTTTATTATTAAATGTCTATAAGTATGACATGCTATTAATAAACTGATCACATCATCACAAACTTGTGATTAAATGCACATTCCTTGTAGTTTAAACACAACACAAGAACTTTAAAACATGAGAATGAGAAGTTTTTTTTCAAACCAAGAAGATAATACAGACCTTTGTTTTTCATTTTAGCTCCATTTTAACCTGAAATCTTGACGTTGTCTCACCTGAAAATCACCAAAATGTTCCCTAAGCGTAGGCGTAGATGTACATTTTAAGTCAATCTACTAGCAGCATTGTCCTGAGTCCAGGCCATAAAGTTGGACATTAAAATAAATACTCAATTAAGTAGAATTCAATGCAGTACAATACAAAACCCCTTTGAAAATGAGATTCTGCAAAACGCAGCAGCACCAACACCCCCCTAAATCCCCCCTAAAAAAATCCCCCAACTTGACGGGGTGTGGTGTGGACAGGACCAGTAACGCTTCTATAAAGCCTCTGGCTGTTGCTCCCATTTTAATCACATAAACTTCAGACTTCAGTCCTCCAGGTGAGAAAAGCAAACAGTCAAATGTCAAACTCCTGCCTGAATACAATGTTTGGGTGTGGAAAACAGCGCCAGATAAAAGCTGCTATAGATTTCAGTCTTTATCTTTAAAGTGTTCATTGAGTTTTGTAATTCTTCATTTAACTGGAAAAAAAACAAACAAAAATAAATGCGAAGGTTTAGTCCTTACAGGTCTCCCGAAAAAATCATCAGACAGCTGACATTGTCCCATACTATCTCGTATTTTATCTGCTTTTATATTTTTAACTGTTTTTAACTACTATTTAATGTTTAATTTCTTATACTGCACTGTAACTTTTATTCTCGTATTTAATCTGTTTAAAAAAAAATGTAATCGTTTTTACGTAAAGCATTTTGAATTTCCCTGTTTCTGAAATGTGCTATACAAATAAAGCTGCCTTGCCTTGCATTACTTACTTCTACTACAAAAAACAAAAAGTCTATTCATACCCAGCCATGTGTGGTTAGGTGTGGTCAGAAATGTGCTTTGTGGCACCTGTAACCACACCCAACATGGATGCCACGGTGTCCTAAAGCGCACACGTCCACATCACTGCAGAAAGGTGAGAAGTTAAACCGCTGGAGGTTGGCAAAAACAATATTTTCAGGCAGTGTTAAGTAACTCTTTGAACAAAACAAACAATAGATGTTGGAAACAATGACCACTGCAATGAAAAGATACCTGCATTACATTTTGAAAGACTATTTGGGGTAAGTGTAACATTTTAAGATCTAGTCCATTTAAAGATTGTTACATTGATACATTGATTGATACATTGTAGTCATCTTGTTATTATTATGCTATTATCATTATTATTCCCAATCTTTGTCAGGTTTCGACAGTGAAATGCTGAAAATGTGTTTTATCATGGAGTGGTGTGTTTTTGGTCCTCACATAGAAAACAAGCCATGACACATCAGTGTCAGACCAGTGGTGACAATACCTTCTAGTCTCTCTGTTCTGTATCCTTCTCTTTATGTCTCTCTCGCTCTCTTTTGTCCCTGCCAGGCTACTGTTTGTCCTGCTCATAACATCAACACAACATACAGCTTGCGAGACAAGGACCCACTCAAATGTGCGATCCCACACTGGATCTCGGTTCTCCTCATTGATGGATCAATTTGACTGATTCTGACTGACTGAAGTTTCTGCATAACTGTATATTTATTTTAAGATGTAACACTGTGTGTGTAATGTGATGTCACATTGATGTTGCCAGGTGACCAGCAGAGACTATAAGAATCCAGAATCTAACGCCCTTTAATACCACAATGTGTTGTTTTTACATTGAAGTGAGATTTAGAGGGTTCTTTTCTTTACCTTTGGACAGAAAGCGGTTAGCTGTTTCCCCTGTTTCCAGTCTTTTTACTAAAATGAGCTCACTGGCTGCTGGTTGTAGCTTCATATTTAAATGACCCAGGTTTGAGAGTTGTATCAATCTTCTGTAACTCTCAAGAAAGAAAGTTGTATTTGCCAAAATGTTTAACTAATCCTTTAATTTAAAAGGTTAAGGGCCCATGTATTGAACAGATTTCAGAAGTAAAGTATTATGTTTTTTTGCAACTTTGCCAACTTGAGAAACTAAACATGTTCCTATCACTCAACTGAATATGATAACATTAGACTTGCATTAGTAACATGGCTCCTCAGGTGGTGAAACGTCTCGTTTCCCCCCCATAAAACAAGTAACTTAGGGTGTGGGACGGCCTCTAGCTCACCCAGTGGGAGCGTGCGCCCCATGTAGGCTGAGTCCTGCACCGACGCGGGTTCGGGTCCGACCTGCTGCCCTTTTCTGCGTGTCATCCCCCATCTCTCTCCCCCTTTCCTGTCTATCCACTGCCACTACAATAAAGGGAAAAGCCTCAAAATATAATCTTAAAAAAAGAAAGAAAAAAAAGTGACTTAGGGTGTGTATACAGATAGTCTACATCCTTGACGTTACACTTCCGGGATTGCTCAAGTGTCGCAGGAAATTCCGCCAGGTGCATGTATTTTCATGAGGACTATGGTTAACTGCTCCTCAGATCTCTGCAGGGTAATTTGAGACAGCTAGCTAGACTATCTGTCCAATCTGAGTTTTCTCTTGCACGACTATTTTGCAGCGGCTCTGTGCGGAGTTTAGCACCGCCCATGACGATTCTGATGATGCCATTAAACCAGAGCACGTTTTCCTCCCATCCCCGAATGCTATGTGGAGTAGCAAGACCCTCCTTCAGCGTGCTTTGGAGGAGGGTCTGGCAAAGATAGACTAAAACTGTAAGGTGCCCTTGAAAACCTAGTCCAGACAGACATTCTCAGTTTGGAAAAGAAGTTGTGGAGCTCATTGCTTCCTAAAATTGCAGTTGGGAGCAGGGGTCATTTTGAAAGTGCTCTGTTCTTGGTACTTTTAAAAGCTTGCAGGAGGCTTCGACATTGGGGGTTTGAAAGTCGGCTGCTGAACAAGCAATGCATTTACTGTATGTGACTGCTAATGAAGTTGTGAAAAGTGTGATGTGAATTTGATAATTTATTGCTTTAAAACCGTTCTTGTGAGAGTTGTGATTTTGTTTCTTTTAGATCTCTTATTCTAGACTAAAACATGGACAGTCATAGGCACATTTGACCTCTGTTATTAGCTGTATCAAAACAGAGATGACTGTGATGTGTGTGTCTGTTGCAGAAGCACTTCAATAGCACAATATATTGGCGTTGGCCTGATGACAGACCTCACGTTGTCCGTTGTGCATCCCTCTCTCTCCTTTCTCTGGGACACACACACATCTGAATGTATCGCCGCTGACAAACACCTCTCAAATGATCTCTGTCTAGGTTGTAGCCCCCGTCACACACCCTCAGACCACATAATCTCTAAACACACACACACCAAACCCTTTGCATTCACAGTCACAGTCTTCTGTAGGTATTGACATGTAGACACAAACACACCCTCACATGCACTTATCCTACCCCCCTGCCCGTCCGCCCGCCCGCCCATCGAGGCCCCTCACTGTAAACAGGCTGATATTTCGCTCAGTAGCGGCCTCCTATTCTTTGCGGCCGATGACACTGGTGACATGTAAAGCTCTCGGGCATTGTTCAGCTCTCTGGAGCTCTGTAGCAGTGTAATCACCAGTGAAATGGCAATGGGCCACTGGGATGAAAACACAAGTCAGCAGCTGATCAGCAAATCACAGTTGAAAGCCGTTAAATGGCGGATTTGCCCCGTAAGCAAGACGAGCTCGAGGGGCCTTTGTGACCCTGGTTTGTGAGAGCACAGAGCTGGAAGTATAGGCTTTTTTTCATAACAATTTATATCAGTTTTATTCAAGGCATCTGAACTATATATTTTGTCCTTTCACACAGTATATGTCACCAACCGAGTGGAGGAGCTGGATCTCACTTGACAAAACCTTAAAGTTTGTAATTGATCTCAGACACGCTGTCAACCACTGTTTCAGAAAATCTCAGATAAAGTAGTTTTTAACATATATTTTAATTCAAGTGATTGGACATGAGGTGGCTATTGAGTGACAGCCCCATTTCCCTGGTTTTAGGCTGGAATTGGTTGGAAGCTGCTGAATAGAAACATTTTGAAGTGTCAAACACCTTCTGTCATTGGGCTCTATACTACGCTATAACAGTGCTAGCAGTTATCAGTGAGTCCTTTCAAGAGGAAAAGCCAGAACCAGTCTAGAAAAAAGTATATTAAAAGGTACAACATTAAACACATTATGGCTTCTGTTGAAAAGGTAGAATATATGAAAAGGAACTCTTTCTTTCTGCATCCATGTGTTTAAACTTTCTGTATCTAAAACTAGGATGCAATGGACTGTGAAACAGGTCATTTGTTACCATGTGGCAACTCTGCACTCCACCTAGTGGCACATTTGGACACAGAGGTCTGGTCTGTCTTCTCAGCAGAATAAAACTAATGTTACAGACATTTATTATTTCTGTATATATGTGTTGTGCTATTTACAGAGCTTCTTCTGCCTGGAACATGGTCCCCACCAACATAAAACAGATTAAAAAAGTACATTTTCTTTCACAAAAAATTATAAATCTCACAAAGATCTTGTACTTTTAATTCTTGCTTTTAATTATTTGTATTGCTGGAAGCTTTTGATTTTGTTGATTTTTTTGTCGTTATTTGTTCTTGTTTCCATTTTCATTGAAAGTGTCTATTGTCTACCCTCAGTTATTTCTGTTATTTTTTTTATTTTAGGCGTGTTTTAACCTGTCTTGTTTTATTGATGATGAGTGATGAGTGTTTGTTTTTATGTCGTTTTTTTAATTGAAGACCAATGCCCACTTTGTGGAAGCTAATGGGTAAATAAAAAACAAAGGATGCCCATGCAAGATGTCCCAGGTAAAGATCCTTCCATTGAGCCACTATTCAGGCAGATCATCTCATATTCATGACGTGTGAAGGTCTCCATAGCTATAATTACCAGGTCGTTTGTGTGTTTCCAACTATTTATCTATTTATTTTGGGGTGTTACTGTTGGCTGCAACAAGGGCAGTTATGGTTCTTGTTACGTCAAACAAAAGTCATATTAATTTACAGAACTGCATCACAGTCTGCTGAACTCTGAACTTAAAAAGGGTCTGCTTTTCTGTCTCTTTTGTTGCAACAGTTTTTGACACATTTCTTGTGGTTGTGACACATTCTCACACAGTATTTCCTTCAGTGACCTCTACTGTTGCAGCAGCAGGCACAGCCTTGCCAAGTATGCTCATCAAAACCATTCACGCAATAGGCGTCCTTAACACACACACACACACACACACACACACACACACGGGCTGCACGATATGAAGAAAATATGCGATATACGATCATGTTGAATATTGTGATAACAATATTACTTGCAATAAATAAACAGATATTTAAATGTACTCAGTTCTGTACTCAACAAATTGTACAAATTGTACAAATAAAAGGAAATCATTGCTAACAATTTTACTGAACAAATTGAACATTGAATTAAATATAAAAGGAACCACTAAATAAAGAATGACAGCTGTGTGTTAAAGTGCAGTTTTCTGCTGATATTTTCTTTCGACTAACAAAGAAAAACAATAAAAAGATATATTGTGTAGCCCTAACACACACACACACACACACACACACACACACACACACACACACACACACACACACACACACACACACACACACACACACACACACACACACACACACACACGCGGTGCTACTGTACCTGAAAAAGGGAGGTAATGCGCCTGGTAACCTTTAATACATAGTGATTATGTACTTTTTTATTTTATTAGGATTAAGGGAACACAGCTGACCCTGCTGTCCCTGATTAGCGCTAAATCAATCATGCTTAGCCTATTTATTAAAATAACTCACTGTCATAAAACACTTAACATGTCAAATATCTGATATAGAGGTACAGGGGTGGTACATTTTTGTACTAAAAAGTAGACACATTACAGGCCTTTTGATTCACCATGAAGGTACACCAAGTTACTAGTGTATTTTTTTTTGGGCCCCTTAGAATTAAAAAATGTCTTCTTGTGAACCCTCATGAGTTAATTGAGTTGTAAGCACTTCCGCCAAATAATGATTAGAAAAAACAAATATAGAGATTTGTGTGAGGAAATATTCTTTAGGTTGGAGCAAAATATGTGATCGATTTTTCTGAGAATTATAAAAATGTGAAAAATTCACATCTGTAGGCTAGTAGGACGTAAGTGGTGTGGGCCAAAATGCCTCGAGGGCATCTTCTCCCACACACATTTTTCTATATGGTGCAATTTCTTAGTAGCCTAAGTAAAATAAAATAGAAAATACAATGATGTCTGAAACTAAGACCATATAAAGTGTTTACATACCCTAACTATAAATAACTCATCTTTAGGCTTTGACTTATATCTTCCTCAACTCCCTTCACTAAAACTCAACTCCCAACATTATCTGAGTAAAAGCAGTAGCCTATGAAACACCAGCATATTGTCAGGAGTGTGCCAAACCTGAGACCTGCTGGTTCCATTCATTTCCCAGAAAATAGTAACTGCTTTGTATTAACCAGGTCAATGCACAGTGTAGGCCTACACACACACACACACACACACACACACACACACACACACACACACACACACACACACACACACACACACACACACACACACACACACACACACTGCCTGGATGTAGGCTACACAAATTAGTTGTGGCTCGGAAAAGAATAACTAACATCAAAATCCGGTGAAAGAGAAAGTCTCAGTGTCTTATTGTCCTATTAATAGCCTACTGATTAGCCTCCAATAGCCTATACCTAGAGGAATATGAGCTATCAAGTCACACAACACTATACCTCCATCTAGTGGTCATTACAAATGTGTAGGCTACAGTGCCTCTACACGGGACGTGTTTGTGCTCAGGAAACGTTTTGTTGGCACATTCATTCCAAACTTCATTAAAGAATGTGGTAGTTTTATAATGTCTTACGTACAGAGATACATATATCCAAATTAAGTTATTTTTCAGATATTCAAGGAGACACTTCAATTCGGCACACATATAATCCACCAACAAGCTCTTATCGATTGAACATATCCTTCTACCGTCTCTGTTTAAAATAAGATTTTTATTGAAATCCATGACTACATGCACACATGCCGAATTGAAGAGACTGTCTCATCGAAGCAGAAACAGTTTTTTTTGTAGGCTACACCTGCATGCGATGTCCAGCAAAAATGAATTCAATCGCAAAGTTATGAACGGTGTGTAATGTCGGGCTGTGAATGCAATTTGGCGAGTAGCCGCCTTATTTTGCCTTATAATGCCTCTGATTGGCTCACCCTATTATTCTTACCATAACCATTCCCCACTCCTCATGCCTAAAACCTCTACGTGGACAGATCTACAGCATTTACCGAGTAGCCTATTGGTCGGTGTGTCTGTGAGATTATAGACGCAAATGCACATATATGGTAGGCCTGATAATCCTTTACGGAAATGCTTCCAAAACAGGAAGAATAGTCACAACCACCTAATTAAAAACAGCTACTTAGCTAATTAAAACACTTTTTTTTTTACTTTAGCCTACTTTAAAAACGTTTGAAACCTGAATGCACTGTAGCCTATATGTTTTAACCATAGACTGCAAGATAATATAAGTCTATGGTTTTAATTATTAATTAACTGATGGTAGGCTATTTAGCTTCATGTTTCGCCACGTTGGGTGGATTTTCCTGATAATGGGCGGTGCCAGTTTAGAAACACATCACGTCTCTCGATTCATCACGGTTATATATAGGCTACCTATGGGCTACATTTCCTGCAGGGATCCTACAGCTGAGAGCCTCAGTGTCTTCTGACTGAACATCCAAAATGGATTTAAATGGTAAAATCGCAGTAGTGACTGGAGCAGCGCTGGGGATAGGAAAAGCAATAGCAGAGATACTCCTGAAAAATGGTGCCAAGGTAACGTTTGTTTGTGTGATATTGGTTACTAACACACGGACCATATGTTCCAGCTTGTGAACCGTGATGCATTGTTCAGTGAAAGAAAACTAATTTTGGTCTGGAATTGAGTCTTTATATGTTTATCTGCTCATAAAAAGTTTTTAAAACTTAAATTAATCAAATATTGCCAGAAACATTTTTACAGATTGTACTGCCATAAACTTCGCTTCAACTCGATATAGGCCTACTGCAACAGAAAATGCATCTATCCATTTAAGATGAGCTTCATGCTGCAAATGTCCGGTTCTTGGTACATTACATAGACAATACACCAGTGTACTGCGTTGTCTATATAGAGTACCAGCTGTAATCAATCTGTTTTCACCATTTTCTCCCCTTAAATTTGAACAGAAAGCCTGCTTTAAAGTGGAGGAGTGGGGTTTGGAAGAGTTGGACATTTAGGATGCAAAGGGAATGTGAAACTGCTTTGTTGTCCATTGTTTTAAATGTGCTCTCAAGTCTTCCTTTTGAGCCTGTGGATAGCATTTATTAAAGGTGAAAGGTCCACCATATTCATATCAGTAAGGGTGTATATATGTATTTGAAGTGTGTATGTGAAGATAAGTCTTTATAGATCCCCAGAGGCTAAAGTCAGGTGTTGCAGCAGCCAGAAAGCCAGAAATGACTGCAGATAGAGACGAAGTAGAAGTAAAAAATAGATCATTAGAAGTAAATAAAATTAAAATAGAATAGAATTACATGTGCAATTAACTTCGAAATTACAACAGCACCACAAACTACAGCCACCAAAATGATCATGAAGTTGAATCAAAAACACTGAACAGTTTAACTAGGGCTGTAAACAATGATCATTTCCATTGTTGAATAATCTGTTGAGTATTTTATCGATTAATCGATTAGGTGTTTGGTTTTTAAAAAGTCAGAAAATGTTGTTTTTAAAGTCCGTCAAAGCCCAACATAACGTCCTAAAATGTCTTGTTTTTCCCACAGCTAAAATGTGTTTAGTTTACTGTCATAGAAGAGTGAAGAAACTAGAAAATGTTAACATTTAGGAAGCTGGAATCAGAGAATTCTTACTTTGTTCATAAAAATGACACAAACGGACGAATCAATTATCAAAATAGTTGCCGATTTAATTTAAAAGTTGACAACTAATCAATTAACTTTTTTTTTGCAGCTCTAATTTTAACCTTTGTGTAGGTAGGATTTATTCCCAGACTGTTGTATTAGACTGCATTAGTTTTAGCTAGGTGTACCCAATAAACCTGAGTGTATGTATATCTGATAGTCCTTCACCTGTACAGGTAGCCCTCCTGGATGTGAATGAAACAGCAGGGAAGAGTTTGAAGGAAGCTCTGGACAAACAGTATGGACAGGAGAGGACTTTGTTCCTGAACTGTGATGTTGAATCAGAGGAGCAGATCAAAGGTAACTAACAGACCCAGACCGTTGATAAACACAGTATGGAAGTGGGGGAGGTATTGAAGAGAGGAAAACAGTTGCAGTCTGATATATATTTAAATAAACATGCCTAGAAACGCATGAAGCTAATAAATCCCACCAGGACCTTGTTTGTCAGATACCAGAAATCTCACAAACTCAGGGACGTTTTGTCTTCAATTAAACCAGATGGAATTTAATCCCAGGTCGAGAGACACACCCCAGATTAGTTTGAGTCCTACAGTTACATTTAATTATAGTTTAGAGTGTGAGCAAATGCATTCCTAAGATTTTCTATGGTCACGTCAACAATAGGGGAAAGAAACGCGCTGGCCTTAATGTACTAATGATGAAGGTGAGGTTGTTGGGTTCAGGGTGTGTTGTTTTGTACGCTCAGATTCAGAAGGCTCAGTTCTACTTTGTGTGGGAAGGTGTGGAAAAAAATACTATTTATAAGCATTTAGTCAGGACAGTATTGCGAAAATCACACAAAATTGCAACCCATGAAGAGATTATAGAGTAACTTTGTTGTACATTTATTTGGTTTCATGTTATGTCATCAGAATGTTGCCTTTTTTGTTGAATGCACTGCAAGCGCATACAACAAAAAACTGGAACTTGATAAAAACAATGGCGTCAGTTACAGCTAAATATATTGACTATTAGTCCCAAATAACTTGAATTGAATAAAATGAATTGGTCTACATTAACAAAGTTATTATAATTAATATTCATAATTTCGTGCAACTAATGATTTATTTTTCGTTATTGATAAGCTTAGCAATCATTTCCTCTATTAATTATTTAGTCAATAAAATGTCTAATCGATAAGCTGGCTAATTGATGCAGCTCTACAGTGAAGGATGCTACATAGTAGGCCAAATAAGGGAAGGAGCTCAACATGGTCATGAAATAAAAAAGTTAATAACTGTTTCTTTTTCTGCTCTTAAGCTGCCTTTCAGAAAACTGCAGAAAGCTTCGGCGGAATAGACATCCTGTGCAACAACGCTGGCATCTTGAATGAGACCACATGGGAGAAAACAGTCTCCATAAACCTTGTAAGAAGAAGAGAGAGTAACAGACTGCATCTGGTTGCGATTACGTCCCTTACTTTGTACCCAGTTGCACCATCCCCACACAGGAAATGACACCACAACACAATAACTGCTTCGTGAAACACTGTTTGCACCACCGCCAACGGAAACATTTACATTTTTTGTTTTTCAGCAGTTCAGTTCAATTTGATTTATATAGCACATTTAAAAACAACCATAGTTGACCAAAGTGCTTAATAAGCTAATAATAATAATAATAATAATAATAATAATAATAATATACACAAACAATACACAATACAAAATAACCAACTAACTGGTGTAGTGTGGTCACGCTTTTTGGTCCCGGTCAAAAGTCGAGCTGCTGCGTTCTGGACTAACTGTAACCGATGAAGGGATGACTAAATGATAATATACACAAACGATACAAAATAACCAACAGTAGAAAAAAAAAAAAGGACAAGGTGTCAAAGCTCAACATGAATTGAAAGCCAACGAATAGTAGTGGGTCTTAAGCAAGGACGTGAATGTTTCAACGGACCGAGATGTTCTTATATGAATAGGTAAGCTATTCCAGAGGGATGGAGCAGCCAGTGCAAAGGCTCGGCCACCTTTTATTTTTAACCTGGATATGGGCACATCCAGGAGTGTCTGATTGAAAGACCTCAGTGCTTTGTAAAAGCTCCGATAAATAAGAAGGTGAAGAATGTGGTTACACATTTTGGTCCCGGTCAAAAGTCGAGCTGCTGTGTTCTGGACTACCTGTAACCGACGAAGGGATGACTAACAGTTAAATTTAGCAGCTTTTACATTCAGCTTCATCTGTTTAATTTCACAACATTTGGTAGACAAACACTAAAATATTCATGGACAGAAAAAAGGGATTTCTGATGTCAACACCAAAATCTAAGTATTCTGTGTTGTAGGTGGGTGTTATCAGGGGGACGTACCTGGCTCTGGAGCACATGAGCAAGTTGAGTGGAGGTCGGGGAGGGGTCATCGTCAACACTGCATCCATGGCAGGTAAAGCCCACGATGTACTGCATAATGTGTTTGTTTGGCCAACAAAAGAAAACGGCATTCTTTGCACTTCCGGGGAAAAAAAATGGTACAGAGAGTTGATAGTTTCTTTTCTATGGGAAAGCTGTTTATGATGACATTATCTGACAGGTTGTACAGACAGTTGTAGTTATGATTCATTTATGAGTTTATGCTCTTGTTTGTAGAACAATAAAACCAGCAACTTTTTTCATTGACACACTGTGCAGACATGTGAAATTCACAGTACTTTATATCCAGTATGTGCCATGTCAGGGGCATAAATCCTCAGAATTTGCACTAAAAAGTCAGATGGAAAAAAGATCTGCACACAACAGAAACGTATATTTCTTTACTTACATAACACACGTGCACGGTGCAAATAAACATGATTTGGTTTGCAAAAAATGTAACAGCCTGTTGGTATATAGAGGAGATACATTCAATACAGCTAAACGTAATGCACGTTCATAAAGCATTCCTAATTTAATGTATTGCTCATAATTACTGTTTGCCTTTGAGCAATATCTTGGCCCAGGTATCGACATTGTTGCATGAACATAAGAAACAATGTAGAATAGTGTGCATCCCTATTAGTCAGGTTATTTAGTCATGAAGCCAAATATTGACTTGCTATAACCCACATCCTGCAGGTCTCGGTCCTCTACTAAGCTGTCCTGTCTATACGGCTACGAAGCACGGAGTGATCGGCTTCACTCGAGCCATGGCGGTAAGAATGGTTTTCCAAAAGAAATTCCAGGAAGATTAAGAAAACAGTGTAGCTACAAGACACATAGTCGTGGGAATCATTGCAAATTATACTATATACACTTTAGTCTTGACATGTTTTGGGTCAGAAGCTATAGGTAACTTATGCTTCTTCTTATGTGTGTGTGTGTGTGTGTGTGTGTGTGTGTGTGGGGGGGGGGGGGGTCTCTAGGCCGCCTCTACTGCATCAGGTTACGGTGTGCGGTTCAACGCCCTTTGCCCAGGTTTCGTCCAAACCGACCTTTTCACCACGATCCCATCCAAACTGGGACAATTCTCCCACCTGGCTGATGCAACTCAACAATTAGCAGAAAAGTTAGGGACGTTAACGTGAGTCTTTGCTTGTGTCAAGATGGTACTAAGCC
The DNA here is from genome assembly GCA_023631565.1 of Gymnocephalus cernua. Classification (NCBI taxonomy): domain Eukaryota; kingdom Metazoa; phylum Chordata; class Actinopteri; order Perciformes; family Percidae; genus Gymnocephalus; species Gymnocephalus cernua. Next base: position 5,767,185 of record CM042439.1, on the reverse strand, counting down.
TCACAAGAATTAACATTTTGTTTGTTCTGCAGCTGGTTAACCTGAGGTGCTGCAGCTTAGATTTCCACTCAGTATAAAACTAATTCCATAATTTTTAGACCCCTTGATGATATATTAAAAGTTTAATTATCCTCCTGACCATGTGTGATACTATGTATTGTATATTCATTGAAGTCACTGTACCTTTTTATTTCAGTGTGTCTGAGGTAGCAGAGTCCCTCCTGGAGCTGGTGACAGATGAGACAAAGAATGGGGAGGCCTTCCTCCTGCTCCGTCAACGAAAACAATACATTACTTTTCCTTCATTCTCCGTTTAGGTCTCTGCAATTACAAACCACAAGCACCCTCATAAAGTACTGGGTTTTGTAATCAAAACTGCAATGTTTCTCAGTGCTTCAATGTGCAAAATAAAAACTATATTCCTCAAGTGTCTTTGTGTACAGCAGACAAGGAATATGCAGCTAAAATATCTTAATAAGTAGTTAATACAATGTACTGTACATAGGAGGTCTAAAAGCTGTAAGCTTCTTTCATTCAATTTGCTAATAGTTTAGTATATCCACTTTATTCTAGGGCATAAGGTTGCCTTACAATGCATTGAAAACAATAGTCATACAGGTAATAACAGTGAAACAGTTTAAATAATGCTGACTTATAACAATTGATTTTGCTAACTACAATACATGTGCACAAGTGTGTCCTTAAAATGCTCATATTATGCTCATCTTCAGTTTCATAATTGTATTTAGAGGTTGTACCAGAATAGGTTTACGTGGTTTAATTTTCAGAAAACACCATATTTTTGTCATACTGCACAATGCTGCAGCTCCTCTTTTCACCCGGTGTGTTGAGCTTTCTGTTTTAGCTACAGAGTGAGGCATCTCACTTCTGTTCCGTCTTTGTTGGGAGTCGCACGTGCGCAGTAACCAGCCAATCAGAAGCAAAGTATGAGGGCGTGCCATGCTAGCACATTGGTGAGAATTATAATGTTTGTTACAAAGTGACGCGTGTTCGTCATGGAAGTAAAGGCTGGACTACAGCAGAGCTGTTTGAAGCAGTTTGTGAACAGTGTTTTCTGTTGGAGATGGTAAGTCCCTTTGGGGGGGACTTTGGGATTTTCACTTTGTAAACCTATAACATGCACAAAAAGATATATAACACAATAAAGGTAAAGGGGAAGAAAGCCAAAAAGCATAATAAGCACTTTAAACATTTCAATGTTCAACAGACCACTGGATCAACACATGCCTGAGTTAAATTTGGGTATTTGAAAGATTTAAAATCTAAAATCCAGAATGTAATTTTATGTATTGACCATTGGGAGTCACTATTTAACTGATAAATGTATCCATTGTAAAGGCTCAGTTCATCCAAATGACCCCACAACCTTTTTTTTCTTCACTTAGCTCTATGTGTAATGCCTGCTCATTTTTAATTCATGATATCATGTAATTCTAGTTTGTCGATAATAAATGCGTTATGGCCTAATGCTGTGGTTTGTCCAAGTGTTTCTTTCTACAGTACAGTGGATAACAAACTAGTGAACAAGACAGAGAACATACTATACATCGTTGTCTTTTAGGTTTTAAGTGCATAGAACAGTGCCTACATTAACAGATGCTTCAAAACTCGTGAATGAGACACAAAATAATTTATTTAGGAAGGTTTTGGCTGTGGGAGGGGGTCACTTGCCTCAGTAAAAGTATTTAATACCACATTGTAAATATACAAATAAAAATCCTGCATTTAAAATTGTCCTTATGTAAAACCATAAAAGTATGGCAAAAAATGTACTTATGTATTTGTAACAGTCTTATTGGATAATATGTTTTTGATGTATTAATACGTAAGCTGTACTTTAATGTAGTAGCTGGTCGAGGTGGTGCTAACTTTAAATACTTCCTATACTCCTGGGCAGTTCAATCTACAATAATGCATCATAAACTGGTCACATATGAAAGTAACTAGTAACTATATTCATGGATGCATGTTTGATGAACGATCTTGGTAAGCACTAATCTTGGTGACAAATGCATTGCGTTTCTTGTGGCTGCTTTACAATTAAAGCCATCCCGTGTTTGGCTAGTTGAAAGCTTTAATTGTGAAGCACTAACTTAATACAGCTCTGACGGAGTGGAATGAGAGTGAACAGTAAACAGTGAGGCTGTTATCGATAAGAAAAAAATTCTTCTTCTGAATCCCTTGTTTGTGTAGGTAATCGGAATCCAACGAGGGGGTGGCAGACTTCGCCACTACCAACAAAAGCTATGTAACCTACTAGGCTGATAATAAAAATGCAGACCATAAATATAACTATAAATTGAGTTTGATCTTATGAAAATCATCTCACTTCAACAACCCTTTGTCTGCATATTTTTGGATTTCAACAGCCAGGTGGGAAAATGTTCCCAATCTGTTTAAAATGTTTGAAAATAGGTCAGTTTGGACTAAACCTGGGCAAAGGGCGTTGAACCGTATACCGCAGCCTGAGGTGGTAGAGGCAGCCTAGAAAAAGACACACACATACACACAATTAGCCTTCAACTGATCACAGGCACAATGTAGGCTGTAGTACAAGCAATACAAAGAAAAGAAAGTCAAGCTGTTATTTTCTTCATCAATAAACTTTTTTTGGGGTAACATTTTATGGTAAGGGTACATGAATTATCATAAATTATTGATGACTAAATGCATGGAAAATCATGAATGCATGTAGTGCTTCATAAACTATCAGGAATGTACAAGAATTAATAGTACATCATGCATGAGTTAATGCAACAACAACACTTTAATTCATGCAACAGCTAAGGTATCTCAATATTCACGATATTCACGGGGACTTATGTTTTAAAGTTGAACAGCTGTTTTACGGTTTATGTCTGTCTTTGGTTCATTACCCTAAACATGTTTAGGCCCATTACAGTCTAATGAAGATCAGCAAACTCATTCATTCTGTCCAAGGGGGTAAGCAAGCATCCGGAAAGCGTACCTCCTATGGGGAGATTCTGAGGCTGATAAGCCATCACCTTCTGCTAGCATTCCATTGACTCCCATTCATTTTGACGTCACTTTGACAGCAAATAACTTTACATCTGAAGCATTTAAAGACTCTATTTGTCCGTTGTTTATTTCTAAAGAAACACGACAATGTATAAAAGGCTCCATTACTTTGTATCTCACTTAGCCCGGTAGCAGCCATTTTTGTAAAAATAGGCTAACGATTGTGTCATAACCACGCGACTGTCAGGAGAAGCTCGCAGGCAATTGGGGGGGGGGGGACGTGAAGGCATACAGTAAAGGGAGAAGCCCATAGAGAGTCCATGAAAGTGTGCTTCCACACACACATACAAACTTGAAAAAAAAAACATCCATGCTGTTTTGAGTGAGATACAAGTTTCTGAATGATTGCTACTTTCAGTCTCCGGGTGAGCTGGTCAAAATCGGCAGGGCTTTTTACGTTAGTAGCTGAGACGAGGTGGCAACCCGCAGCATGCTAGCACTAGCATACTGGCTCGTTCGCAATGGCAAAACACTGCTACAACACACACAAGTTCACCATAATCTACAAAAGAAGTACTTACATGTCCCTGTTCTGCAGGTATTCCACGCAAAGTTGGAAGCGCGCCCTCGTTTAGAAGAAGTCTCCCGGTTAATCCTGCCTTGTACTAACTGTTGACAGCTAAACTAATGTAAGCCTTACCTACCTATGCACATGTGAGTGCCAACAAAGATAGCACAGAAGTGAGAGGATCACTCTGTAGCTAAAACAGAGACCTGAACACAGGGTGAAAAGAGGAGCTGCAGCAATGTGCAGTACAACAAATATATGGTGTTTTTTTTAAATTAAACTATGTAAATCTATTCTGGTAAAACCTCAAAATACAATTGTGAACCTGAAAATGATAAAATGAAAAATATGGGCACTTTAATGTTTGAAATATGTTTTAGGCCTACATGTAATAATTGTTGTGAATTTATACATAGTATATATATATATATATATATATATATATATATATATATAGGCTATATATTAGAAGTCCGAGCTGCAGATATTTTTTGCAGTGTGGAGCTCAGCTGTCCTTTTTCAGCTTTGATGAAGTGAAAGTCCGATGTTCAGAAAAAGGAAGCAGCCGACGCCGCTGCTCAGGAAGTCAGGCGCCGACCGCGATACATAAAAGATCATCTGCACCACACGTTGGTGACACACGGAAGCCAGATCTGAAGTAATCAGTCTGGTGAAGGGTAATAGTTGAAGACTGTCCACTCAGACAGTTACCTCATTTATTCCTAAAATGTAGTATGTATTCTGTCATTCCTGCCATGGAAATATTAAGAGGAAAAGAAAATATTAAAAGGTTATTTTCCTTTTAATATTTTCTTTTCCTCTAGCCTACTAATGAAAAAAGGCTGTATATAGGCTAAACATTCAAAATCTTAGAACAAAATATTCATGACAAATATTTTTTTTACTTTATAGGTCTTGCCTAATATAATGTATGAATGCATCACTTGGGCTTACTGTTATAAGTTATTAATATCCTATACCCAACATTGCGTAACATTTGATTCTGGCCGCTTCAGTTTCAAAATGCAGTTGACATGTTTCCTCGGAAAGGTGTGAAACGGCGTGCAAAATAGCCTCCATACAAATACAAATGTACATTTAAATCATAATTTAGGCTCAGTTAGTCTAGTCCTAGTCTCGCCGGAGTAAACCTCTACCAGGTGAGCTACCCAGGCACGCCGTAGTAGGCCTACCATCATTGGTAGTAATTCAGAACAATAAAAAAGCGTTTGCTTGCTGACTACATAGAAGTCATTTAGCTGTTTGCGAAGTCATTGCCACAGACCATCGCTACACTGTTGATGGTAGTTAAGATTCCTTCTGGGAAAGTGACTAAACTCGCACATATTAGTTTGTACCTGATTTGCATAAATATTACCTGGCTTAAAAAAATTATTTTAAAGTTTTTAGAAAAGTCTTTCTTTTTTGGTTTCCATAGCGTCATTTCTCAAACAATTGTGTTTTTGCTTCTATTTAAAGTGGCAGTGGAATGTTTTTTACAGTGTGCAGTAACGCTGTGCAGCTGTGGTGACTCACAGTGTTTCTCAGTGTTTCAGCAGCTGTGTGTTTAAATGTGTGAGTGTGAGGACAGTTTGTCAGTGTGTTCATGATGAAGCTCGTTCTGCTCCTCGCTCTCCTCACAGGTAACTTATATTCACTTGACATTATCGCTGATTCATTTAAAAGTCATCAAACAAGTTAAAACTCCTTCTGTCGAGGTTTTCAACTCGACTAATACATCTTTAACTTCAGTCTGTAGGTGTGTTTTGTCTTTATGGGCATTTTGTGACCTTGTGCATTTATCATATATTTATTATTATCTTCATTTTTGTTTGTTTATCTATTACTGAGAATAATGTTTCTTTTTTGTCCTCCAAACAATTTTGTTCTTGCCATTTTTATACGGTTTCTTTTGACAAAAACTCATTATTAATATCAGTTATAATTACTTATATATTTGGGAAAGTCATTTGTCAAAGTCAATAAGAGATTCATCTGTGACATATAGTTTCCTTTTCAATAAACAAACCAAAGCAACAGCAACGGAACAGCTGCAGCTCAACGCCACAAAATACCAGCTACTGTATCTGGTAAAGGGCACAAACCCAACATGTTGTGGTTTGTGCTTTTATATCTGTCAGATAAGTTCAGTCTTTATTGTCTCGCAAGGGACATTTGACTTCCAGCTCAGCAAAAACAGAAAGCAGAAATGTATACTTAGAGTTTATAACAATAAAAGCAGATAAGAACAGGTTGAGAGCCTTCCAATAAACAAGCAGAATTTAGATTTTTTAGCTTTAACACAAAGTGTGACCTTAAATCTACAGTGTCCGTTTGTGTCTCCACAGTCAGTGAATGTGACGGCAGCACAGTTGTTGGTCGAACAGGTGAAGACATCACTCTGTCCTGTAACTATAACATCAAAAACTACAAAGCACTGTCAGTTTGTTGGGGTCGAGGACAAATACCAAACTCAGGCTGCAACAACCAGCTCATCTCCACAGACGGACATAAAGTGATAGAAGAAACCAGAATTTCCAGCAGGTATAAGTTACTGGGACGACTGGATGATGGAGATGTTTCTCTGACGATACTGAACGTCTCAGAGACGGATGCTGGACAATATGGGTGCCGAGTGGAAATACCCGGATGGTTCAATGATGACAAACATCACTTCAATTTGAGTGTTGGGAGAGGTGAGAAATGATTTGAAAAATCCTAATTTGTGCAGGAGGGTATATATTCAAACAATGTTGCAGCCGTGAACTGTTGGGTGGGAGGAGAGGTGATGCCAATTTATTCATGTTAGCTTCGTCTTTCTACTTTAATTTTACAATCAGCTGATCACAGAACAAATACAGTTTCATTCTGATTATGGCGTTAATGCCAACAAGATTAAGATCACTCTAAGTGGAGTCATAAGAAAGAAACCTCTGTCCTTTTGATACATTATTCTACAGTTTTTATGTAGCTCTTTTAATGTTCTATGTTTTCTCTGTTTCATATTGGTATGACTAAAGTAGGCCATTCGCTCATTTAAAAAAACAAACACATTCTAACTAAAATGGAAGGAGTCTCTGTGTCTCTGTCATCTGTCTGTCCTTCAATTTTCTCGACAATCGTTCATCTGATCGCCTTCACACTTAGCGGGTGTATTGCTGAGGACCCAAGGAAGTGCAGTGTAGAGTGCGAGCTTTTGAGACCTACTGGACATATTTATTAGTAATGCGTTATGTACACATGTGTAGTGTAGACGGCATGCTGGGTTCAGCTCTACAGTCAATTCAAGAACAGATGAAGAAAGAGAGACCGGAGATGTTACAGTGTAGCAAATTATTTTAAGCATCAGTGATGTAACTTGCACAATGAATGGTTTTGTTCCCGGAAATAGCCTGGTCCCAAATAGTGAACTGTTAGCAAATGGCGCGTATACTTTAGCACTGCTTGGGGGGCTGCAACCTGATCTCACAGAATTCTGTGAAATGAACACGGCCACTTAACTCAAAATCTGTGGCAGTTTCACAGAATCGCAAAAAAAAACAAAAAAACGGCACCTTAAGTTAAGGAAAAAGTTGTGGGTGGGCTTACATTTCCATGACATGCAGGACAACAACGGGACGGTTGGGTTTAGGAAAAGAAGAACGGGATGGTTGGGTTTAGGAAAAAAAGAAAGCGGCGGTTGGGTTTAGGAAACGTGACCCGCGAGACACGATCCCCGGTCTTCTGGGTGAAAGTCCTGTGCTTGACCCATCCACCACCCCAACCAACCTTCTACGCGGATTTTCAGGCTTAGATACTACTCGCTGCCGTAGTCGCTCTTAATGCTATGTTATCTTCTCATTGAATTTACATTGGCATTGTTTTCCGTGGTGGCCACACGGAATTTTCATAAATTCTGTGCCACCACCACGTAATGCGGTGTTAACAGTTTGTGATCATTTTATGGAATTCTGTGAGACCAGACTGTTGGGGCGCAATTATGTCATGGCAGGTGTATTGCTGAGAACCCAAGAAAGCGCAGTGTCAAGTGTGAAGTTGTTTGGATGATCAGGCACGTTTTCAACATGCACTGCATTAGTTAAAAAAATAAAATAAAATTAAAAAAAACTACGAAAACTCTGAAAGTATCAGAAAAGATAGTAGTTAGTATTGAAGGTTGCAGCTAACTGGGTTTTCCCATCAGACCTCCAGGAATCCAAAGATGCATTAAATCAACTTCTCCAATTTCCTCTGTAGCCAACAGCTGTCATCAGCATATTGTGATAACTGATGTCACACAGTGATCTTTATTGGTGTTGCACATGTTAATGTCACACTGGTTTCTGTTTCAGCTCCACAGACGACCACATCAACACCATTAACCGAGACGTCTACAGAGCAGACAACAGGCAGTCAAACAGCAGGTACAACACTAACCCAAAGAGAGTGAAGCAGGAGGATTCATTCACAGTCAGTCAAAGTGTTGTCAGTGGAAATCAATCTGTTCCCATTGACCTTTAAACTCAGCCTCCAGATGAGAACTTCATAAACAAGCTCCAGTTATGTCTATTTCTAAACCTTCATCATGACATCATGCTGCTGACACAGCTGCACTAAAAACATCTGCTTTCATTTCCTCGTCCTGCAGGTCAGATGAGCTCGACAGAGCTTCTCCTAACTTCCTCCCCCAGCACCGTCAAGGCCGAGGTGAGAGAGAGAGAGAGAGAGAGAGAGAGAGAGAGAGAGAGAGAGAGAGAGAGAGAGATTTCCTGTGTGAACATTTTAATGTTGTTAATTTCAGAAGAAATTCAGACGTACAGCTAAAGGTGAAAACAGAAAACACAATCTGCAGTTGAAAGTTACTTTTAACATCTGGATCGCTCATGTTAGGTTGGAGACCTAATTTACATGTTCGGCCACAAACTAAAGAAAATGACCCGACTGCTAGTTTTTTGGTTGACAAAGTAAGCACAGGAGAAACGGTAGATAACTACATGCCTTTAAACGTTACAGTTACGGCTGAAAATTACAACAGAATTAAAAAGCTTTGCCGCAAAACAACTCCTCAATTGAAATGAACTGCCAGTTGTCTTCCCCGGAAGGTGATTCAGTTAATATGACTTGACTCTTCTCCATGGCAACAGCAGGCATTACGACCCGTGCGACCCGCCAAAACTAACAGAAACAACGTGATTTCTCAGAAACAATGTTTAAATAATTTAAAACTGGTGGTCATAATATGAACATTATGACATTATCTGGGAGCGTCTCGAGTTTGTGTTCAATGACATTGAGGATAGGATTTACAGAAAAATAAATGAATAGGGAAAAAAACTTTTAGTGCTAATGTTAACTATTTTACTTTCTCAACAGCTCAATGGCTCATTCCAAATATTGAATATGGTGAAGGGACAGGTATCTTGAACTTCTAACGTTTATAGCTAACAAAAGGAAGGGGGAAAAAACACCTTGTATCAACCGGATAAAAAAACAGGAAGAGTTTTCCTGACAGCACTGTCTTACTGTTGTTATATTTTGCCTTTAAGATTGTTTTTGATGTAAAGTGTTTGTGTGTTTTTACAGGAGAGCCGCGGTGTGAACGTGGTTCTGCTGTGTGTTCTGTTTGGGTTGGTAGCCTTGGTTACAGCAGGCGTAGCATTCATCATTATCGGTAAGTACAAAAGACAGTGTTTTCATGATCATCCTCACACTCACAACAACAAAGAGGGAAGTTTAACATCCACTGTGTGTGTGTTTAGCTGACTGTAGCCAAACACGTTGCTTCATCCCAGAGAGGAACCAGTGGTCAGTCGGCCACGAAGGAAGGATTCATGTAAAAAGTACCATCAGAACCCATCGACCATTGGTTTGATGATGATTTAAAGGACAAATCCAGCGCAAAATGAACCTAGGGGTTAATAACACGTGTGCCGAGTCGACCGTTCTCTGGGATATGTTTTCATGCTAATCGAATGTGACCAGTTTTAGCGCTAATTAGCTTATAAGTCTTATAAGCTAGTAAAAAGAAATTGTATACAGGCGGGCGCCATCTTAGGAAAACAGTCATGAGCAGTCGAACGACGAACGCCGTGTAACCAGTAACATTGCTCAAGCACGGCGTTCGACTGGTCGTAACGGTACAGTCTTTATAAACTATATTTTTAATAAACTGTCTGTACACTTACAAAGTTCTAGGATTATAAGCTAATTAGCGGTTTGCGATAAAACTGGTCACATTCGATTAGCATGAAAACATATCCCAGAGAACAGTCGACTGTGTAACCCCTAGGTTCATTTTGAGCCGGATTTATCCTTTAACAACAGCTGATATTTCGAGGGTTATATATCCGGGCCAAGCCTCTTCTGTGCCCTGGTCAATGTACAGGCCACGTTGATGAAGTGTTTTTGGTCAAGACAACATTTTGGCTAATCAGATATCTGTATATGAATAATGATAAATAAATACAAAAGCTTTTAAAAACCAAAGTTGTCATCAACCGATATCTGGTGATTTCAGAGACTGCATTTTGACCAATGTGTTCCACCTCTTTTATTCTCTATATGTCCTGGCTGTTGCCTACAGATTCTGATCAGTATGACTGAACTAACCAGACTAATCACTGTCCCACCGTTATTACCAGAGGCTGTGTTTTCAGCTCGGTTTGTTTGTTTGGCCTGATTTTCATGAAACTTGGTGGAAGGGTGCAGCATTGGTCAAGGAAAACCCTATATTTTGGAGCAGAATCCCAGGGGCGGATACACAAATGACTTTTTTTTACTTTTGTTAACATTGTGAGATATAGCCACTTGTGGGAACCCAGAAGTTCTTTTTCTAAAAGTAACTTCCTCTCTTTACTGTCAACTCGGTAACAAATATATAAAAATGCTCAAAAGATCTCTTAATTCTTCAAAAGGTTTTTCTCATAATTCTGAGAAACGGATCTCGTTATTATGAGATGCTAAGTCATAATTCGCATGCTAATGCCAGTCTCTTAATATCCTAGTTTTACATCAATCATGATCATTTAAATATTTTAAATATTTTTTAAGACAGAATATTCAAAGTGTGAAAGTCTTGGTGTCTGGAATCAGAGATTAAATGTAATTTGATTTTAGTTATTCCAGTACATTTGTATTTACTGAGAAGTCAAGTGAACGTATCTCCTCATTAATGTTATTTCTGATGTTTTTTTTGTCTCTACAGCAAGCAGAAGGAGGCGACTCAACAAAATGTAAGTTATGTAATGTGACTGATTCAGATTGGGAAACTTCTCCTTTTCTTGTTTTGTTGATGGACTTTTTCCAAATAAATTCATATATGGCAGCTTTTGAAGCAACTTAGAGACAATCATTAAAATTTTGCAGTTTGCAGTTCATAAAAAACTGTCGGAACAAACTGAAGCTCTCTGATGACAAGTCATGACTCAGCCGAGCCTTCATGATTTGGCAGTTTTACCACAGGGGTGGGAATCTCTCATGGTGTCTTACCCCGCAAACAGTCAACACGCTCTGCAGCATCACGGCATCATGTTCACAGGTCTCTGTGATGCCTTGGTGTGTTCAAACTGAAACCATATGAGAAAACACCCCAAACCACTAATATCGCGTGTTAGATTATTGACCAACAGAAGGAGAACCATGCAGAGTCAGAACAGAAAACTCTGTACTCTTACTGTCATCCTGCAGAGCGTCCTGAATTTAGACTTAACGTTTTCTTGTGTCAGACAGAAATGTGATATAAAATGTGATTCCTAAACCTCACTGTGTTGTAAACAAGCTACAACATTGCTTGGCCTGTCCTGGACCTATGTTTTTTACATCCTGTACAAACCACATCCATGTTCTTATTTGACTCAAGAATGGGACCTAAATCTGACCTCAGCCTAAACCCCTCCAGTGTTTTAATACATGATTAAAACCTGAATTTTCCTGAAAAGTCTGATATGTTCTCTTGTCTGCAGCAGGTTTTCTTTTACTAGAATCTGATACTTTGAAACCAAGATTAAAGCAAAGAGAGGAAACCTCTGTGGTTTCCTTTTTGACTGATGTGACATTCACAGAGCTCGCTGAAGACGATCGGATAAATGTCACAGCGTAAATGTCCAAATGTGAACTGGAGGCGCACGCGAACAAAGGACGAAATGTATCTTAAGTAACTGGGTTAACCTAAACCACAATGACACTCTAATCAGTAAGCATAATGGGGGGAACTTTTTTTTTTTTTAAGTGGATAGCTTGGATTTAAGAAACACACAACAAACCCAGAAAAACGTCAAATGAAAAAACATTATATATATATATATATATATATATATATATATATATATATATATATATATATATATATATATATATATTTATATATATATATATATAAAAGCAACTTCATAGAAGGTTCCTGGAAAGGACGATGCCATTTAGTACTATTTACTGTGTAAGGAAACACCATCAAGTCAGCTAAATATGCAGAAATGTACATTATATTAACCTGGGTTTAAATGATAATCTCTCTGAAGAAAGGAAATCCACAAGGGCTTATAAGTTTGTACTAACTATGTGATGTTCCCAGGCTACAATAAGTGCCACGTTATATAGTAGCTTTCCAAGAATCATTCTATAAAATCATTCTATAAAATCATTATGAAATTGCAGGGGAATTGTGTTACTAAAGAAACTAATGAATAAAAAAAGATGAATGAAAATGTATTAATTCTGTCTCTGTCTTTCAGGCCTCAGCAGCTGCAGCAGGTCAACAGTTTGGTCCTGTTCAGCTCGAGTTTGTCCACTCTGCAACTCCAGAGTCAAGGTTCGGCGGTGGAAAACATCTACCAGATAGATGGAGGCGGTGATGGAGGTGAGTACGAGTACTGCCCCTGAGCCCTGAAGCTCCGCCCAATGACCTGCTGACCCGGGGGACAGAGAGTCGACAAGTTCTGGACGAAACACATAAACATATCACCTCAATTTAGGAGGCATTCAAGGCTTCTGCCGTCCCCCAGACCAGGGGCAACTGTCCTGGTTCAATCATGAGAACATACGATCAGACACTGAACTGAAAATGTTCTGCTGTGTCCAACTTTAGCAGAAAAAAACAATTACAAGTCCCAAAGAATATTACTGGAGAACTCCGACGTTACAGTGCTGGATGGATGGCCTCTGAGGCTCATGGGAACTGCAGTATTTTGTGACTTTTAACAAATTGAGGGGGAAAAACAGATAACATAACTCTGTAAGAAAGAATCGATAGATCCGAGAGCTGGGGTGTAGCACAAAATTCTGGGCCCTGCAGAAAGGCATTTTCTATGGGCCCCTCCACAGCATCCACAGCTTTTCACTCTAGCATCTTTTTGGGCCCTCTTCACATGAGGGCCCAGGGTACTCAGTCCCCCCCCCCCCGTCTGACGCCCCTGTCCGAGAGACTCCTGTTGTTTTGTGTTCCGAGAGAATCATTCAAATGAACTCTTTTCCTTCCATTTTACTGCTCTGTTTCATTTTGTTACAACTTTACAACTCCTCCAGCCTTAACGGAAATTATGTAACAGTCCTTTGTGTATTTAATTTAATAAAACTCTGATGTACCTTCTTGACTAATCTAAGTCTGATGGTGATTATGCAGATGTCTGTTCTCCTGTTGAATGTATGTCTTTATGTGATGAGTCATTTAAAATCATGAGAATTAAATTAAGCTTAAATTAAAGCAGCTGCTGAATCCAGAGTTCACTGCTGTTTGTTTGCCTCCATCTAGTGACTGAGTCTTTTAACTGCACACAGACTTTATATACTGCTTCCTACAGATAAATGAGTACATACGTAATCACAGAGCAGAACATCATGTGAGTCTGACACTAGTATTTACTCCATAGTTTAGAGATGACAAGCGAATACCTAAAGAGAAATAAAATCCAGTCAGTCAGCCTAGGCAGGTTCGTCCGAAACCGTTGACCCAATTAGAGACATCCTCTTCAGAGTGGCTGATTTAGTCTCTCACTCGCACACGCTCACAGGTAAGATCCCGTTTTTCTCTCATCTTCTTTGGTTTTAATCAGGTTGTATGTATCTAACACCCTCACATTTGCTTAAATGAAGGATCTGAGTAATAATGCTGATACATATATACCTGTATATAGTTGTGACACAGATGTGAGCTGGTTGACTGTGTTTTACAGGTTTAAGATGAGTTGGCCGGTGCAGATGCAGCCTCAGGCTCTGATTGGCTCCTCTGATGCAGCTGAATGGGCTTCTGGGGTCTGTGACTGCTGCAACGACATGACAGATTGTACAGTAACACTAATTATTATTTCACTCAGAGAATATGACTAAATTATTATATAAATATACATATTAGTCGTGCTGCTATATGTGGCTATGAGTCCCTCATCAGGCTTTATGATGATTCACACACACGTTTAAGGAGCTGATGGGAACATTTCACCGGAATTGTACCTCGTAAGATTTCATGTGACAAATACAAATTGATTGTTCATCTTTACGATGTTCATCTTTGCGATGTTTCCTTGTATCGTAAATTCTTCTTTAAGTCAAGGATATATCTGCAGCAGCTCTTCATAAAGTCCTTCCTCAGTTTGAACTACTTTTTCTAGTTAAAGTAAAACTTAAGAAATGTCTCAGCTAGTAAAGACTTTAGTTAGCAGGGAAATCTATTGCTTGGAAACATCTGTAGCGCCGTCCCACTGTGGGCACTGTGCAATCAAGAGCAATGAACTGAACAGGAAGTCCCTTTAGAAACACTAGCTAACATCACTTCCAAAACCAGCTGACAGTTTTAGAGGCTCAAACGGTAAATCTTTAGTATGCGTGGTATTATTTCTGTCTGTATACATGGACAAATGTCTGTGATTCAGAGTTAGTAGTTTTCATACAGTTTATAATGAGAGGGAAATATCTAATGCTAAGCTAACTGACGTTATTTACTCATTTTGTCATTATCAGCATAATTTGAAGTTTATTGTGTCATTTTAGTGAAATGTGATTTACAATCTTCATTCATCAAGTTTTATCATTTATAAAAAGAAAAAAACAGATGAGATTACTGTGTGTGTGTGTGTGTGTGTGTGTGTGTGTGTGTGTGTGTGTGTGTGTGTGTGTGTGTGTGTGTGTGTGTGTGTGTGTGTGTGTGTGTGTGTGTGTGTGCGTGTGCTCCTGTGTTGAAGGCTGCTTTGCCTTCTGGTGCTGTCCCTGTTTCGCCTGTAAAACCACTAAACAGTTCGGCCAGTGTCTCTGTCTTCCCCTGCTGGATGTCTTTGGGTGCATCCGTCCAATCACCATGTCCATGAGAGTCTCCGTACGTCAACACTACGGCATCAAAGTAAGGACACAACTCTTTAATTATCGCTGTGCGATAAAAAAACTTAGTTTTTGATTTTTTTCTCCCGTCCATCCGGTCACGACCCTTCAGGTTTGTCTGGTGACCCTTTCAAGGGGCCCGGCCCGTAGGTTGGAAAACACTGACTGAGACTTTTACTACAAGAAGCCGAAAAAACGTCTGTACTTTTACTGCGTGAAGCTGAGAATACTTCTGTACTTTTACTACATGAAGCTGAGAATACTTCTGTACTTTTACTACATGAAGCTGAGAATACTTCTGTACTTTTACTACATGAAGCTGTGAATACTTCTGTACTTTTACTACACTAAGCTGTGAATACTTCTGATTTACATTTGATACATGCTGTTGTACTTTAACTTGAGTAGGAGTGTAAATGCAGGACTTTTAGGTGTAATGGAGTCTTTGTATATTGTAGTATTGGTACTTTTACTGCAGTAGTTGTGAGTACTTCTCTCTTGTGTGTTCAGGGCAGTTTGTGCAGCGACTGTTTGTGCTCCACCTTCTGTGTGCCCTGCGTGTGGTGTCAGATGGCCAGAGAGATGAAGGACAGGCAACTCCCCACCACGCTGGGTGACATCATCCACCGCTGATGACATCATCACTGTTACATTATTGCTGTGACATCGTCACTCTGACACAACCCTGTATTGTTTACCAAATTACTTGTATTAATTATCAGCTTTGCATATTCTTGTATTTTTCTTTAATATTTATGAGACATGGTTGTTTTTTATACTTTTTCAGTAATTTAGTTTGATGCATTGTGTATGTTTTGTAGCTTTTGTCCAACACATTACTCTTGCACTAATTAAGGCCAGCATTTTTTTGAGATTTTGGGCTATTTTGCTTAAAAAATATGTCCCCTTCCAGACTAATGAAAAATAAAAACATATGTTTTACTACACTTTGTCTATTTGCGTTTTTAGATTTCTCCTTAAAGTCTCCAAAAGTTAGCATTAGATAATGCCTAATGTTTTGCATGTTTAAACATACAATTTCAGATTTCTTGTACTATACAAAAATGATTGTCTTAATGTAATCAACTGGGCAAGTTCCATGTTGATATATATTAGTTAAAATGTTTGCCCTATTCACCTGTAGTGTCTCCCTTTAAGGATTCATCTTTATACTCAGTAAAATACTAAAATCACCTTATTTACTGAGAGCACTTTTTAAGAAAGAAAGAGAAGAAACACCGGACACCGAGGAGGAAAGAATAGATATAGATATAGCTAGAGATGGTTTAGATATAGATATAGAGGATCTTTGATATAGCCTATATCAAAAAAAGCAGACTGTGGCTCTGAGAACAGTTTTTATTTTACGATACAATCTTAACTCAGGGACACGCTGCAGTAAAGTGGCAGCCCGGTCAGGCTGTTGTTACCCTCCGGTCCGCTAGGGGCGATGCATAACATTCATGGGGCGATGTAGGGTTCTCTGTTCAGGAACAACTAGAAGAAGAAACGCAAACACGTGTGGTTTCCTTTTACAGTGTGGTGTGTGTGCAGTGTTCGAATAAAAGAAATCGGATCAAAAACAACTGAACGACTATCGATTTTTTTAGTTCGATCAGAAATGACGAAGACGAAGAAGGAGAAGGTTTCTGCGGACGGAGAAGAGGCCGCAGCCGCCGACGGGAACGAGAAGTCTTACCATGAGCTGATCGCTAACGTGAACCCCATCGCCCAGCCGCTGGCCTCCAAAAAACTCAGCAAGAAACTCTACAAATGCGTCAAAAAGGGTAACAATAAATAATAAACAGCTGTGATAATCTCTGAGCTGATAACCAGCTAACTTACTGTTGTATTTGATGTTTTTATGCTGATAATGCCAAACTCCACTACAAATGTAAAGATTGTCAGAAGGCTTCACAGTCGTAGTAGGACGAGAAACTCTATCTTGTCCGAGTGTTGGTATTATTCAGATTAATTATATAATAGGTCCTTTAAAATGTCCAGGACATTTTCTTAGTGGAAGCAGCATCTTGTCTCATGTTGCCAGGTTTCGGGAAACGTTTGAATGTAACGTTATTGTTTAGCTTCCTGCCTCGTGCTGAGGATAAATATCCCGTATCACATGTGTGAATAAATGCTGTTAAGATTAAATTCAGTTTGCTGCTGATCTGTGCCGGTTTTCAATAAAGTAAGGCCAACTGGTTTAACTGTTTTGTTAATTGTGTGCTAGACACAGACGTCGTAGGTCGTGATCTTTTACAAGTCGTTTGACTCTTATGATTAATTCGGCATACATGTTATCATTAAAATATGTGTTGTGCGTGGCCGGGTTAGCTCAGTTGGTAGAGCGGGCGCACATATGTAGAGCTTTATTCCTCGATGCAGAAGGTCTAGGGTTCGAGTTCGACCTGTGACGGTTTCCTGCATGTCTCCCCCCCCCCCCTTTAATATCTCAGCAGTCATATCCATTAAAGGCAGAAATGCCCAAATAATTCAAACAAATTAATGTTTTCAGTAAATGTTGGAATGGTGGCCCAGGTTCATGCCTCCTGCAGGCTGCACAACAGCCTGTAAAAGCTTTAGGAACAAGAAGTTGTGTGATATCTGCTCACACTGAAATCTGTTTCTGAATTCAGGATGAATGACAGATTTTTGGTTTGGAGTCTGGAACAGTATCTTCATGGTCTTCTTTTCTGTCATTCCAGCCGCCAAAGTAAAGAACATCCGCAGAGGAGTGAAAGAAGTTCAGAAGTTTATCAACAAAGGAGAGAAAGGGTGAGTCCATATACACAGTCCAGTTCCAAAATTGGGGAATCAGCTGTTTTAGATCGCCAACCCGTTTTATTGCTAATGTAAACAAACTAATCACATGATCCAAAACATCAATAACTAGTTGTCAGAGATGTTTTGTGTATTTATATTTATTGATGTGTCTCAATGCAGCATTGTGGTGTTGGCCGGCGACACACTGCCCATTGACGTCTACTGTCACCTGCCTGTCATGTGTGAGGACAGAAACCTGCCGTATGCCTACATCCCCTCTAAAGGGGTGAGTCTGCTGCCACCATGACACAAAACCCCCATCACTCCATCGCTCTGTAAAGAAGCACACACATTCGTTTACTGCAGCTAACAAACGCAGCACAGAAAGTAAAGCTGGCATGTATCGATAAATAAAGAATAGTGCAGCTGGGATTTCTGTGCTGCTAGAGGCTCCACCGGAAAATCTATCTATCTATCTATCTATCTATCTATCTATCTATCTATCTATCTATCTATCTATCTATCTAGCTAATGAGGAGAGTGTCAGTGCTCCATGTTGATGAGATGTATTGTTTTAATAAGGTTCTACATTTGTTTACATTTAGTCAAACTGTCTCCATTAATAGTATGCTGGATTATCTCCTTGCAGTGACGGATGAATAGACAACTATCACTGGATTATCAGCGTTAACTCGTGATAGACATGTTTCCTTGATGTTTTTGACTAAATTCTGACTCGAAGAAGGTGAAGCATGATTTTTTTAAATTTTGGTTTCTGGTTTTTAGGATCTGGGTTCGTCTGCGGGCTCCAAGAGACCGACTTGTGTGATCCTGATTAAACCTCACCAGGACTACCAGGACGCCTATGACGAGTGTGTGGAGGAGGTGTCCAGCCTGCCCAAACCTCTCTGAGGCATCGGCCAATCAGTGAGCAGCTCTGAGGTCACTGCCTTCATTCAAAGGACCCATACTTTAAGGAGCAGTCCGGCATTTGAGGAAATCCTCTTGTTTCTCATCAGTAGCTCCATCAAAACCACAACGTCTCCTTCCTACGTTTCTGTTTCTATGCCCGATCAATAAACAACATACAAGAGGTTGAAGCTAGGCTAGTGTGTAAATAAACAGAATATTTTGTGTTTACGCATCTCAACAACATGCAGGGTGTTTCAATTCCATCTGACCAGATTGTCACTTCTGCAGGACGATAAAAGTCCAAACTATAATTTTCAATCTATTTTTGCAACAAACTACAGATATTCTCTCAGTAAAATTAATAGTGGAGTTGCATCATGTTCTGTTGGTCTTGTTGTGCAGGTGAACAGCCCAGCAAGCTAATGACATTAGTTAAGATTGTGCTGCTCAGTGGACGATAGCAAACTGTAAATTCTCCGTTTATATTATTTCCTGGTTTTAAGATGTCAAGAGTGTAACAAATAATAAAAAAAACTGATAATTTTGCAGAAAATGTTTATTTTCTACTACAGTTTGAAAAATCCTGAATCAATGTTTTTGTCTTTGAGCTCTGAAGGATTTAGGTGTTCCTGCTGTAAAAAGTTTAGTTTTAATTGACTCATGTTTTTGTTTTTTTAATTAAAAGAAATGTGAACCTACTCTAGTGTCTGAAGTGTTTGTTTTATCTCTTTCTTTCCTTCAGTCCTTGCTGGAAAGGAGAGATAATACTGCTCTAACTTGACAAATTAGTGTATTTTATTTATTTTATACAATATGATAATTATGTTATTTACCTTTATTTAACCAAGAAGAGACTCATTGAGATTAAAAATCTCTTTTTCATCAATGTCCTGGCCAAGACGGGCAGCAGTACAACCACACATACATACAAACACAAAATACATAAAAACAAAAGAACTGAAACAGCAAATCCCTCAAAGTCAACCACAATCCTAAACGCATCAGATGAAACATCTACAGCCAGATGTGTCTGCCTCCAAGTCAATCAACATCCTCTTAAAAGTGACCAATGAGAGCAGCTCATTAAGTTTCATGGCTTTCTGTAACTTGTTCCATGATGAGGGAGCAGCAAAATCAAGCGCCTTTTCCCCAGCTCAGTTCTAACCTTTGGAACAGACAGAAGGAAAAGATCCTGGGAACACTGATATAGGTCAGAAGGTAGGATGGAAGTAGACCTAAAATAGCCTTGTATATGAAGATATGCCAGCGTTGAAGTCTCTTTGTTGATAGAGAAGGCCATCCAACACGTTAATACAGTTCACAATGGTGAGTGAGGGCTTTAAAACCAGCGATGAACCTCAGAGATGATGGTATACAGTGTCCAGTGCATGTAAACTTTGAGATGATGATAAGCTGGATAATGTTTCATTGCAATCGTACTGTTTGGACTATAAGCCTGACAATTTACTAAACAAACTGAAGGAGTAAAGTCAATGTACTTGTGCAGCTCAGAAACCACTAACATTAACGGTTAGTTGACTTAATGAACCACAAAGTTTATCTTCAATTTATACCAGTGATGTGAGCAGGGAATGTGAAGAACAAACTCTGTTTATATTGTGGCAATGATTAATTTTACAGATCTGTAAATTCATAATTTCCTGGAAAGAAGTGTGTAGTTTGGCACTAATTATAGGGAGAACAGAGAGTGATTAGTTGGTGTACTTTCAATTAGTTCCAAATGCTAAGCTGTTGTAGCCTTGAGACTTTAGGTCAGCTGAACATTAAAAAATCAGACTTTTTTTTCAGCCAAAGACAACTTTAGTAGAATAAAAGAAGAATGTAGTTTTCAATAAAAGATCATGCAAACTTTAAATGGAGCAGTTCTTTCCAGGTAATCATAAACAACTGGTTGAACTAACTAGGAGTAGAAAAAACGCTTTATTTCTTTCTGGAATTAATATCATTTATAAAAACATATTGTGGAAACATTTTATCAGTCAGTAAATGGTGATGTTTGTTTCTGTCTGCTGCTCTTTGGTGTTTCCGCCACACGGTGGGAGCGTCGTATCGTAGAAATATTACGTCCTGAACTTAACGTCTGTGACCACACAGAGGCAACACAAGCAGTACAAAATACAAAGAACAAAAATACCCTAATTCATTTTGAAAATGGGACTTCTTTCACTTCTGTTTGTGCTATGTATGTACTTATATACAGTACATATACAATATATCCCCTACCCCATGTCTCGTATTCCCAATAAGTCAGTTTTATAAAGAAGTTAGCTCCAGATTGATAAACCACATCACCAAAATACTGCTTTCACATGAATGCATCAGTAATAATAACCTAATTGCAGAGTATCTTTATAGTTTAGTCTTGCTTGAGTAAATTATCTGAGTACTTCCTCCATCACTGGTAGTATGTGCTATTGAATCAGAACACATGGATTTTAAGAGTCTAAGGGCTTCTTGAGGCAGGTTATGGTTTCTGAGGACCATGGGGGTCTTCTAGGGGGAGGTGGATCCAGGACTCTGATGTTCCAGGGGGCACCTAAGTGGCACAGCGTTACAGATCAGAGATCTTTAAAGCAGGTCTAAGGCTCTTGGAGGGTAGAAGGGGGTTCCAGGGTTCTAAAAGGGGTTATAGAGTCCTGTGGGGGTCTTCTTAAGGTGCTTCTAGAAGTCCTTAAGTGGACACCAAAGCCTGGTGAGAGTCTCAACTTCTTAAAGAGGATTCAATTTGTATGAGGAGTCCTTGAGTCCTTACTCTGTGGGTGGACGTGGGGTCCCCCTTCTCTGTCTGGCCCCTGGCCCCTACATGAAGCTGGGCCCACCATTGTGGACTGTGTTAGTTTTCCATAGTTTGAGTGTTTTTTTGAGGTTTCAGGTGTCAGTGAAGATACAGATGAACTGTCAGAGCAGGTGTAGTAAAAATGTTGAGCAGACATCCTTCATCCCGAGGACATAAAAGAAGAAGAAAAAGGAGGGTTTCAAACAGGTTTGTACCGATGGTAGCTTTTCTTCCTCCCCTTGCCCTCCTCAGTCTGTCCTGTAAACCTGTCCAGACTCATCGTCATAATCTCTCCCTGCTGTTATTTTCACCTTCACTCCTGTCACCTGTCCTCACTGAGCCCGAGGCAACAGAAACGTTCCACAACTGACACGACACAAACCGACAGGGAGAGGGTTAAAAGTGCAGCAAAAAGATCCAAGAAAAAAAGTCAAGGAGGAGGTTTGAGGGGAATGGGAATACTGCTAAGGGGTCCTAAGAGTGCTCAGGGTACTACTTTGTCAGTGTTTGTCAGTTGAGTTCATATACTTTCAGGGTCCTTGAAGGATTTTAGCAGCCCTTAGGAAGGTATTAGAGTTCCTTGGGTGAGACTTTTGAGCTTTTATTTTCTTAAATTATGGAGGCAGGGGTCATTAAAGATATTCCAATGGTCAGTTAAGGTTGTGATGTCTTTTTAAAATATGTTTAGTCATTGTGACAGGTTCTATAGAGCTTCCCGTGTTCTTCAAGTGTTCAAGTGTTTTCTAGGGGACATAGATACAGTATTTCACAAAAGTGAGTGAAGGTGAAAATAACACATTTTAGTATTATATCTTTTAATGGGACAACACTGAAGAAATTACACTTTGCTACAATGTAAAGTATTAAGTGTACAGCTTGTATAACAGTGTAAATGTGCTGTCCCCTCAAAATAACTCAACACACAGCCATTAATGTCTAAACCACTGGCAACAAAAGTGAGTACACCCCTATGTTAAATTTCCATAGAGGCAGGCAGATTTTTATTTTTAAAGGCCAGTTATTTCATGGATCCAGGATACTATGCATCCTGATAAAGTTCCCTAGGCCTTTGGAATTAAAATAGCCCCACATCATTACATACCCTTCACCATACCTAGAGATTAGCATGGGGTACTTTCCATAAGATCATCTCTCAATGCAAATCAAACCAGCTATTAGGCTAACCGACATAAAACCATGCTAATCTCTAGGTATGGTGGAGGGTATGTGATGATGTGGGGCTATTTTAATTAGGGGACAGCACATGTACACTGTTATACAAGCTGTACACTTAATACTTTACATTGTAGAAAGTGTAATTTCTTCAGTGTTGTCCCATTAAAAGACATAATGAAATATTTACTAAAATGTGAGGGGTGTACTCACTTTTGTGAGATACTGTAGTTCTTTGGAGGTCTTTAAAAAGCATTTAAAGGTTCCACTAGTTTGGGGGATTTGGTTCCAGCAATATTTAAGGGGTTCTAGGCAGGGTTTCAGGGGTGAGAATTTTGGGGATTCCAGGAGTTCTTGGATGGTTCCAGCATTGAGGCAGTTTCAGTGTTACTAGAAGGAGTTTGAGGGAATTCCAGGGACACCAAATATACCATATACTATATTAGGGATCTTCAAATGTCCTTGGGCAGATATCAGTGAGCTCTTTGAAATGGCTGTGTGCATCGTTAAAGAGGTTCTAGGTGGTTGAAGAGGTCTGTGTGTCCTAATGTGTGTCCTGTATGAAGGTTCTGCAGCATAAATTCACACAACACAATATTTTGATTTGACCAAAACCATATTAGCAGGGGAGTTTCTCTGCGTCTCACCTCATTAGAAGAACAACTCCAGGTGAGCAGCTGTCCTGATGGTCTCACCTAACGGGAAAAAACAGAGACGTCTCAGCGGAGGGGACTGGATCAGATGTGGTTTCACTTTAACGGATGCGAAAGGAAACATACGGGTCGTCTTCATTAAAGCTGTCAAGATACCAGCACAACTAACCGACCCCCAGCTCACCTCTAACAGCTTCTTAAAATGATCTTAACACATCACTGTGCTTTTTAAGTGTTGCTTGTAAACCAGAAAACATTTCAGCCGATAAGGTAAGATAGCGGATTGCTTCTGGTTTAATTTCTCTTGTTTAAAGACATTTTCACGAAGTTAGTGGTTTTATCACTCAGCAGAAAAAGGAGTCTCGAAAATTGTTGAAACGAGCTAATTTATATTGGATGCAGGTGAAATGATCTGCTCCTGTTTGCGGTTTATTTTCTGCTTGTTTTAAAGTTTATTAGTTTCCCCTGTCTCAGGTGTGTTTTCTTCTGCAGGTTTCAGAACACGCACAAACGTTATATGCAAATTATCATCCATGCTTTTATCTCGTCTCGTTTAGGTTATTGTAACAGTCTTTTTACATGTTTGAACAAGAAAGAGCTGTCTGCAGGTTGTTCAGAACTCTGCTGCGAGGCTTTTAACTCACACAAGCACATGACAGCTGTTTTGGCATCACTTCACTGGTTACCAGTTCATTTTGGAATTAGGCTAATTTTAAAATTCTGGTCCTTACTTTTAGAGCTTTGCACGGACAAGCTCCTCCTTATATGTCTGACCTGATACAGCGTCACACTTCTTCCCGCTGTCTGAGGTCATCAGGTCAGATGTTGTTAGTGATCCCCCTCACTCATTTTAAAACCAGAGGGGATCGAACTTTTCAGGCAGTGGCACCCAGGCTGTGGGATGCACAGCCGCTCTCTTTACGTTGTTTACAATGCTGTTGATTCTTTTAAAAAGCAGTTGAAGACGTGGCTATTCAAACAGGCTTTTAGTTAGACAAGGGCTTTTATGGCTGATTTGATGTACCTATGGGTTGTAACCTGATGTCTTCAATTTATCATATTCCAATTTATTGTAAAGCACTTTGTGATATTTATCTGTGAAAAAGTGCTATATAAATAAACTTTACTTACAAATGTGAGGCAGGCAACCGTCAGCCTGGCGGTTAGCGGGTCGACCCCCCACAATGCAGCGCTTTGCCAGCAGCTCTGTCAGTCCTGCTGGCTGACGTGCCAATGCCCCGAGGATTACATTCACATCATGGAGGCATGAAGAAGAGCTGCTGAGGGGTTGCTCTGCACACTATCATTTAATAACATTTGTTAATGATTAGTCTATTAAAACACAGTGTATAAGGTAACATTTGTATGCATATATATATATCAGTATTAATATGTGTATAAGAATGTTTCAATGCCACAGATTCGTATTGTTCTGGTGTGTCTGCAATGACTCAGCCCTGCTGGTAATTGGCTTCATGTGTGTTCAATCAATCCAGAGGTGATAGGTGCACCTTTAGAGTAACCCATATGACTCATCATGCATGCTTTATCTTGCACTTAGAAACGTTTTTGCATTTGCCTTTTAATGGATCAAACATTTTGTGAGCTTTGATGGGGTCTTGCTCACTCTTTCTGTTGTCATATTGGTTCCCAAACAGGCCTATATGTTAGTGTTAGCATGTTGCTACAGCATGTTTGACTTCCTCCATTTTAACAATAAAAGTCAAATTTCGAACTGATAAAATGCAGTTGTTTTGAGTTTGAGGGAAACTGGATGAACGTGGATAGTTCTTATACGGGCGGCCCAACTGGTAGGAGACATGCTGAGACAGGACCACGGCAACACACACATGCACACACAGATGTAATCAAGACGTTATGGCAGTTATGGTGGTAATCATTGTAAAATAATAATAATTATTATAAACTGTCCTGTGGTAGTACCCTGCTACACTTTGACAATGTGTTGTGGATAACTCCAATAAAACAGTTAGATAACCTAATTATAATTAAACAAATTAAAGTGTTTCTGAGTCATTTGTGGCTTCCATCATGCTTTTAAAATTAAATAGAATACTGACTGTGAGAATTTCAGGTCTTAAAGATGCAATAAAGCATCTGTAAACAATATTTTCATATTAACAATGGATCACATATATGATAGGCGTTGCTCGTAGCAGCAAACTCAAATAATTGTCTCCATCGTGTAGCTCTAAGGAGCTCTTTAGCCTCTTTTAGCTCCTGTTTTTGTCAAAAATGTGGCAACATCTTGTTTCTAACATGAACTTGCAGGCCACATGCATGAGTAGCAACTATGGTGATTATTTTCATCAGTAAACTTCTCTCAATGAAATCTTTGAGTTTGAGTTATCTTTTCACTTTAATTAAAAGCTGAACACAAATGGATTTAAATCTATAGAGTCATATCGTATTAAATGCTGTCACACCCAACCTTATAGTTACAGCACTAACTCCTGATCATTTTGCCTTTAAGTGTTGCCTTATCCCCGAGTCTGAAATGCAAATCCAGTGTGGCATGTGGCAGTAAACAGACGGCACACTTTCAGCCCTCCTCCTCATGTTGTGTCATAAACAGTTTGATAAAATCTATCAGATCTTTGACGACTGATTGTGTGTGTGTGTGTGTGTGTGTGTGCTGCTGGCTTTGTTTTTCTGCTAATTTCTAATATCTTTAAAACCTTTGATAATAATTACATTGTTTTTATCTCTAATTTCAAAGTCGATGTGTTGACGAGGTCTATCATCCGGAAACAACAAACATGCATTAAAAATGTTGCATTCGGTTCAGTGCATTAACCTCAGTTCTGAAATGTTGACGTGTCATTAACATTGCTGTTTGTTTTATTATGTGAGGAAGCTTGCAGTCTCCTCGTCGCTCTACACAGATCTCACATCACATATGTAGCACACAGAAAGAGCTTATTTGTGTCAGATGCGTTCTCACCTACTGGAAATACTCCGTTTGGTTTAAAGGGGTGAGCGTGCAGGAGGCAGGACTTGACATGGTGCAGAATACACCGCGGTCACGTAGCCGGTTAGTAATTTGGTCAGGTTAATTCTCATAGATACGAAGTGAAACAATACGGAAGAAATTCAGTTTAAAACTTGTTGGATGGAACAAAAAGCAGGATTTATAACATGAAAATCTGAAACCATCAGTTGATCGAAAATTAATCAGTTACTATTTAGATGATTTATTAATTGTCAAAAGTAATTTCAAAATAGGTGAAAATACCAGATACACACGCGCACACACACACACACACACACACACACACACACACACACACACACACACACACACACTTCTTTGTTTATTGTGACAATAAGGATTAAAAGTTTCTGTGATGATGACAAGCACGTGTGTGTGTGTGTGTGTGTGTGTGTGTGTGTGTGTGTGTGTGTCCTGAAGGCAGAGATGTCTGAGGACCTAAACAAATGGCACACTTGCTGCTATTGACCTCATTCATTATTCACACACACACACACACACACACACACACACACACACACACACACACACACACACACACACACACACACACACACACACTCTCTCTCTCTCTCTCTCACTCTCTCTCTCCTCATGTTGTGTGTAAACAGCTGGACTCTGAAGTCTTTCAGCAGTATTGATCTATTGATGTGGTATCAGTCACTCAGAAAGTGACTGATACCACATCAATAGATCAACCATCAAGAGTGTTGTCTGTTTACTGTCACATGCACATCAATGGACAACAGGATGACTAAACATACAGCGTGGACACACACACACACACACACACACACACACACACACACACACACACACACACACACACACACACACACACACACACACACACATACCACATTTACATTAACCTGGTTTAAACTCAGGCTTTATTAAAAGCTGGAGAAAATGATCATAAACACCTTATAGTAACCTTCAATTATACTTGGATGGCAAAAGGTTGCTCACAATCAACCTCAATGTCAAGAGAAGAACATATTGATGTTTACGCTACATTTGAAATTGAACGCATTTGTCCATTCAGAAGTTACATTTTCAAAACAGTTCACACATAGGCCGAAACTGAAAGTCGTCGGCAACAACGGCACATTTTGTTTGCGAAATGCTCACAAAACATTAAAAACTTGTGGTCAAATTAATATATTCTTTCAATCAATCATTAAACAATGGGCAACAATATATAGCTATCAATATTAACCGTTTCAACCTTAATCTGTGCTATATGCCTGTGCCATTTATAGATATAGTATGTGCCCAAAATATGCAGGCAAGCATATTACAGCATGAATTGTAATATTTCCTCCAAAGATGATTTCCTAGAGATAACAAACCCCTCTGCAGTTTCTCTCTAGTGGTGTCTGTTTTTCCTTGCTGTTTGCTGACTAGCAGGTGATAGTGATTTGAGTTGATTAGGTCTACTTTACAAGAAATCCCTGTTTTCTCTTTTATGTTTACCTTTAAATTGTAACTGGAGCGAAGCAGTGTGAAGAAATCCTTTATGCCCTGTTGAAATCCTGTAAAAAATCAATAAAAATAAAATAAAAAAGGGAGACACTCTAAGAAAGTATACTTCAATAATTGTATTCTTGTGTGCAGGTCTTTCCGTGCCCATGAACTGTCGCTGGCAAGCTACAGTAAGCACATCGACTAGATCAATTTGGACATTCATTATGGTACAGCTTTTGTACTGCGTTCTTTCTTTACCAAAGAATCAATAAAGAATTTCACCCAAACTCAGAAATACTTATAAAAAATGTGTGAAACCAATAAAAAAAGCGTTAATGCGTTTACAAGCGAGGACCTCTGCTGTGCTGAGAAGGTGAGGATGAAGATCAAGTGGATACCAGTTTTATCAAGCCTGTCTTATCGATTGAGAACATCTATTATATTATACTACAAGTGTTGATGGAGTTTTGATCTCCTTAGACTCCTTTCCTCTCTCACTGTTAGTGTAAAATTGTAATGTGACGGCTGGTGGAGCTCATTTTAATTACTTTATATACTGCTGGGTAGTTTGTGCATTGTTTTACTTAAATACAGTACTTGAGTAAATGTACTTAGTTACTTTATGTAACTAACCAGTTTAACCTACGATATAACACTCTTAAAAGGGCCATTCTGCAAGATGAGTATATTTACTTGAAGTATATATAGCTGATGATACTTTTACTTTTACTTGAAAAACATAACACAACAATCTCAACTCAAGGGCCATTTATCTTCTGATGAAGACAGTGTGATATGGTCATAAGCTCCAAGCAAGTAAGTGACATTTCTTTTAACGTTAATTGAAGAAAAAATCTTAATTTGTTATATCTGTTGTACCATGATATCTCAGGTTGTTTTTCCAATTCTTTCTGACATTAAATCAAATTCACTGTCCGTGGGAAATTTAAATGCTGCTCTTTGGTCAGTTGTTACGTGGGAATTGCTGACTGCAACAAGAGCTGTTATCTACTTCATCATCTCTGCTGTTGCGTACAAAACTGCTGAGTCACCGAAGCAAAGTCAAATAGACAGAAAACAGGTCGGGGTTTCCTCCTTGTGGATCACAGGACTCAGCAGATTCTCGAACCACAGTGGGACTGTTTGTCTGTTTGTTAGTTTTGTTGTTTGTTTGAAGGTGCTGATGTCACCATCCCTAACCCATTGGTGGATCGTCATGGGAAATAGAGGATTGTACTTCACTTCTGTACTGTAGCCTACTGCAATTCTTAACTGTACTCCACTACATTTCTGTACCATACTCTATTGCGTTTCTTTACCAAAGGCTACTCTAGTGAGTTTTTTTTTTTTACTGTAGGCCTACTTCACTGTTTCTTTACTGTACTTCACTGCATGGTACTCTACTGTGTTTTTACTGTAGGCCTACTTTACTGTATTTCTTTACTGTACTTAACTGCAGTTTTTTTACCGGCCTTCACTGCATTCTTTTCTGACAGGCAGACCCCATGTGGTGAGAGTGGGCGGACACACCTCTTCCACCCTCATCCTTAAGACTGGAGCACCTCAGGACTGTGTTTTGAGTCCCCTGTTGTACTCCCTGCACACACACAACTGTAGCCACTTTCAATTCCAAAACTATCATCAAGTTTGCTAATTGCAAAGCTGTGGTGGCCTGATCACAGACAACGAAAAGGTCTACCTTAAAGTAAAGGACCTGACCAGCTAGTGTCAGGACAACAGCTTACTCATGAATGTCAGCAAGACTAAAGAGATGATAGTGGACTTTGGGAAGAAGCTGGGAAGTAATTATTGATGAGGACATCAATGGGTCCTCAGTTGAGAGGGTTCACTTCAAGTAACATACCTTGGTGTCCACATCACCGAAGGTCTGACCTGGGCACTACTAGTCTCGATGACAATTAATTTAGGGGATTGCTCCAGTGTCGCTGGATGTCTTTCATTTTCAGACGGATGTCCCTCACTTTACGCTTCTTTGTGTTGGCATTCTAAACTCTGGTCGATTTATTGAGGACTATAACTGCTCCTCAGATCTCTAAATCCAGACAGCTAGCTAGACTATCTGTCCAATCTGAGTTTTCTGTTGCACAACTAAAACAACTTTTGAATGAGCACATGTTCCACCAAAACAAGTTCCTTCCCGAGGCTATTTTGCAGAGGCACCGTTATTGCATTCAGTGTGTAGCGCCGCCCAAGACGATTGTGATTGGTTTAAAGAAAATGGCGATAAACCAGAGCAAGTTTTTCTTCTATGCCAGAATGCTGTGTGGACTAGCCAGACTTTTGTCCGCTGCACTGTGGAGGCAGGTCTTGCAATGTGAGACCAGGGCACTAGCCTCAGTGGTGAGAAAAGCATGGCAGAGACTCTTTCACCTCAGACGCCTGAGGAACTTTCGGGTATCCCCTCAAATACTGAGCGATTTCTACTCCTGCATCATCGAGAGCATCCATCACTATATGGACACAGCACTAATAAGGACAAGCGGCCGAAATGGGTTTCCTCAGGAGGGTGGCTGGCGTCTCCCTTAGAGATAGGGTGAGAAGCTCAGTCATCCGTGAGGAGCTCGGAGTAGAGTCGCTGCTCCTTCACGTCGAAAGGAGCCAGTTGAGGTGGTTCGGGCATCTGGTAAGGATGCCCCCTGGGCGCCTCCCTAGGGAGGTGTTCCAGGCACATCCAGCTGGGAGGAGGCCTCGGGGAAGACCCAGGACTAGGTGGAGGGATTACATCTCCAACCTGGCATGGGAACGCCTCGGGATCCCCCAGTCAGAGCTGGTTAATGTGGCTCGGGAAAGGGAGGTTTGGGGTTCCCTGCTGGAGCTGCTCCCCCCGCGACCCGACCACGGATAAGCGGACGACGATGGATGGATGGATGGATGGACTAATAAGGACCGCAAGGCCCTGCAGAGAGTGGTTCGATTGGCTGAACATAGCCTACAGTAGCAGGTGCCCTACCCTGCCTAAATAGTATTTAGAATAAGCATACGCTAACAGTGGCGTGAGGGAAGCTAACAGTGATATGGGGGAAGCTAACAGTGATGTTAGCCTGTTGGAGAAGCTAACAGTGGCGTGGGGGAAGCTAACAGTGATGTGGGGAAAGCTTACGGTGGTGTTAGCCTGTTGAAGAAGCTAACAGTAATGTTAGCCGGTTGGAGAAACTAACTGTTGTGTGAGAAGTTAAAATTGATGTGTAAGAAGCTAACAGTGATGTTGGAGAAGCTAACAGTGATCAGTGAGAAGCTAACAGTGATGTTAGCCACAGAGGCCTACAGCTGATTTCTTACACAGAAGATCCTGTTAGTGTCTGATTCTGGGACATAAGGAGTTACATTTGATTTTATACTTTATGTTAGAAAAGGAAGTGCCACAGCTCATGTATTGCTAGTGTATTGCTATTTACATAATAATTGTCTTTTGTGGTAATGTTACAGTCTTTGGTTTCTTTGTTTTTTTAGCCTACTTATTTCTTTATTATTTTACTTCTTAATTTGTAATTTTAAAACATTGATTAGTTGTAAAAACAAACTACTTCCTCATTTATGTTGTCTTTTGACTTTTAATAAATATCTGACGATGATGTCCTAGTGACTGGTTTATATTTCGTTTTGTTACTAAATAAACTAAACTCAGCTTTTTTCATCAGACCATTAAAAATCGTTGAATTTTCGTTTTTATTTTATTTTTATTACAAACACAAACATTCAACTGATATTCACAGTATAAAAACATTCACCCACCAAAAAAATGATAAATACAAACTTTTTACAGCTAGCATAGTGCATTCTGGCTGGTTTGAATTCAGTCAAACATCACCTGGAGACATTTACACATTTAAAAAAATACTTTACAAAGTTTAAAATTTAACATCAGATTCACATCAGTTCTCAGTGTAAACACAATACATTCTCTGGAGGTGTCACCATCAGTTTGTGTCACTGCTGGAGAACAAGAGAGTCGAGGGGCAAAGCATCAGCGAAGCCCCCAGAGGAGAGAGGCCCACACTGAAGCTGCAGCAGCTGCTGGGCCTCCTGGAAGTCCGTCAGAAGACAGGATGCCGTCTGCAGGTCGACGTAGAGAGGCGGCGACCCGGCCTGGGGGTCAGCGAGGTAGGAGAAGTGTGGGGGAGTCAACTGGGAAGACGGGACGGGAGGAGGTAAGGAGTGATGAAGGGAGGAATAAAGGGGAGGAGAGGAGCTGCAGGCGTCCCACTGCGGCACCACGGCGCCGGGCGAGTAAGAAGAGGCATATCCCTGAGGAGGAGGGGGTGAGGCATGGTCCGGTACCTGCATGTACAGCTCAGGGGAGCTGACGTGAGAAGGAAGAGGAGGGAGAAGAGAATCCTGGAGGGGACACAGGAAGCTGCTGAGGCCTAAGGGAGTGTCTGAGAGTGCAGGGAGCCCGGTGCTGCCGCCATTGCAGTGTATGCTGGGAATTTTAGGGCTGGGCTCTGACAAGCCGGAGTCCGGGGATGAGGAGGAGGAAGTTTTCTTTCCAGTGGTCACGTTATCTTTCTTACTCTTACTCTTCCTCTTGCGGCAAAAGTTTCCGTTGTCGAACATCTTCTCACAGTTTGGGTCCAGAATCCAGTAGTTTCCTTTACCTGCAGAGAGGACGAGAGGAGGGAAGAGGAAGAGGGAGGTTAAAAAAAAATAGCAGCAAGTATTTCTCTTCTCTTTTCTGTGAGTACATGAAAGAAAAACACATTTCAGGAGATCGGAATGGGGGCCTAGAAAGTAATATTGAGTTGGTTATCATATACAATTTCACCGCTAGATGGGAGAAATTCTTACACAATGTAGCTTTAATGTAGGATTTTTTTTAAATAAACTGAAATCAAAAGCTTTGTGGTAAAAAGGATAAAGTGGGATTTAAAGCTCACCTGGGTCACTCTCGTTGCGGGGAACCTTCCGGAAACAGTCGTTGAGCGACAGGTTGTGGCGGATGGAGTTCTGCCAGCCGGCCTTGTTGTGGCTATAGAAGGGGAAGTTGTCTGAGACGTACTGGTAGATTTGGCTGAGTGTCAGCCGCTGCTCAGGTGCGCTCTGTATTGCCATGGCAATGAGGGCGGAGTAGGAGTACGGCGGGCGGACCAGGCGCAGCATGTCTTCCGGGGTGGACAAGGAGAACCAGGGGCTGCTGGGGAACAGGGGCCTCTGGAGGCTGTAGAGATAAGGGAAGAAGCCTGGAGGGAGTCCTGTGGCCCCAGAGATGGGGCCTGGCTCTGAGCTTTTGAAGCAGAGGTAAGGGTCGCTGTGGTTGTTAGAAGTTGGAAGCCACGGTGATGCAGACAGGTTGGGCTCAGGAGGAGCAGGAGGGCTGTACAGGCTGAAGTCAGACGGATCGAGGCCCAGAGAAGGAAGCTCCTGTTGGGGAAGAGAGCGTCCACACAGGGGGGCAGATGGATCTGTCTCTGTGACAAAGGACGTCATGCTGGAAACTCTTTTTCTTCCTGTCTTTCTTTCTTCACTTTCCTGTCTCTCTACATAAACATCTGTCTGTGGTGATGTCCTCTTCTGCTCGGCTCAATGTGTGATTATATAAAAATGTGTGTTTGTAGCCACACACAGCCGGTGTCGTCCACTTGCACCTGTCCACCTGCTGCTGCTCACCTGAGGAACTTATACTCTGCTGCCCCGCCCACAGACGAGCTGATTGGCTACTGTGCTATCTCTAATACACACGCACAAATTCACATGCGTAAGTGATTCACATCCATAAGTGTGTGTGTGTGTGTGTGTGTGTGTGTGTGTGTGTGTGTGTGTGGTGGGGGTTGATTTGAATAAGAGCAGATTAAATCCCTTCCCTCAGGCAGATAAGAGCCTGAGGATTTAATGCTGAGGTATGTCTCTCTCACACACACACACACACACACACACACACACACACACACACACACACACACACACACACACACACACACACACACACACACACACACACACACACACACACACACACAGCTTGACAAATGAGTGATTGAGGCTCTTTTTACAGTTTTAGACGTTACAGCGTCTTATCTGGCAAAAGTCACTGATTCTAAACAATAAAGAAAACAGTGACTGTCTGAACTCCTGTTAGAGCCTCGTACAGGCTGCAGCCTCCATCACAGACACAATATGAAAGTGTTGCACAGAACAAACATGTAATAAATATGTATTTTGACATACAAGCAACATCCTAATGATTTATCTATTCTTAAGCCCCACAGGGTTAATATCACAGGTGGAGACATGAAACACATCATTCAGTGGGACTTACACTTCCCAAGGATATCATTATCTCTGATGTGTGATTACCGTAAGTTGTTTCTATTGTTGTAGATTTAGGAACCGATGCATTCGAGAAAATAAATTCAAACCACTAAAAGAAAGTATTTATTGTAAAAAGTTTAATATACATACAAATATTTGTATATAGGTCTTTAAGTATTGGCAGCCAAACACCAAACATGTTATTACATTGTTGCTACAAATGTCCTTTACATGACACAATCATTTTGATTGGTCTGAAATAACTAGGATTAAAATCTCAAATAAGACAAATATAATAATTAAAATGTTATGACTATACACTTTACTTTTTTATGGTAAAGGGTTTTGAGTGACAAAAAATTTATTAAAATTAGACAAAGAATTATGCTGAAATGAGAAAATGAAACCAGCATGTTGTGGGGAAAAAACAAATCAAAAGTTACTATGCTATTGTGTGCCTGCCATATAACAGACATTTTTTTTGTTTTTGTCACTTAAAACATATTATAGAAGATGCAGTGAGTCCATGTCAGCCACCATAGTCCAGCATTAGCCGTCATTGTTATATACTGTTATAGCTATCATATCACAGTTAGTGAGGTTATAATAATTTAATGAATTAATGACTGAATTGATAAATGTATTCAGCCTTTTAAAAACAAACATGCAAATTGTCCTTCAATTAAGCTAAACTGTCTGGTGTCATTTTTAACCATCATTTTTACTTGAACGTGTCATCAGAGTGAGGTAGGGCTTTTTCATGTGTTTCAAAGTCCAAAAGCTCCTAAAGTATATTTTTACTTGGCAACATATTTGTTTTATAGAAATATATAGCAAATAAATATAGCAAGTTCTAAAGGTAACACTTAAAGGAGTCTTCAGAATGTATGGGGGTTTCTTGAAAATCTACTAAAAAGTGTCCTTGTTTTACATTTATTTTGCCCCATCTTATTGAAGCATGCAGTCAATAATGGCTCAACTGAAACAAACATCTATCTTACTTCATGAAATGAAATCTTGTGTGTATTTTAAATCTGCTGATTCAGGGTGTTCAGATTCCTTTAGAAGTGCCTGAATGTAATTTAAAAGAAACTGCAGACTGAACACAAGCAGACCGACCATCAGCTGCTGTTTGAGGTGTCGCCCAAGCTATTGTTCTTAAAACCCCAAACACACCATCAGCATGTCAGCATTCACAGGAGCAATTTAATCCTAATCAAACGGTAACGTTGTACTTTAATGTAAACGTTTCAGTCTAACTTTGATTTGTTTATTTAAATGTTCCTGTAAATCAGGATTCATTATTTGTTATTATTGAGTTATTTTCAGCTGTTGTGAAGTTTGGAATAAAGCCCCACAGCTAAACTTAACAGGTCATGTCATCAACAAATCTTTATAAAGATACCAAACACCAAATGTAGATGTAGAAGAGTCGCTCATTTAAAAAATAACAACTTTGTTTTAAATGTGTTCTTTTTATTGTAAAGCACTTTGTAGCTGTGTTTTGAAAGGTGCTATATTAATTAAAGTTTATTATTTTATTATAAAACAAACTCACAGAGATGCTTTAGTAACCTACTTTTACTACTTTTTAAAAAGTACTAGATTTCCCTCTGAGATGTAGGCTAGAAGTATAAAGTGGCAGAAAATGGAAATAATTAAGTAAAGTACAAGTACCTCAAACTTGTACCTTAAGTACAGTAGCTAAAGGATGAGTACATCATTTTTTTATTTTTATTTTGTCAGGTTCCTTATGTATTCAAATCCAAGTATTCACATCTTGGTTGAAGTATGTATGTTTTAGCGTCAAAATGCTGTTTTCCAAAACTTTTGCCCCATGTGACCTTCTGCATAATGACGTTGTTATATCCTTATGCTCAATGTATTACCTACAATAACTTAGATGGCTCACTAAGCATCGTACTGCTGTGGACGCCACGTTAGGTCTGATCCGAAAGTCACACAGTAACACAAACTAACCGATCAATGTAACGGAAGAGCAGCAAATGACTGGTTTTGTCAATGGAGAAACATTTTTTTAGCCGCCTAAAAATAAAGTCTATATTAGTTTGAGTATACGCTATAGTTGGAATATTTACTGGTTAACTAGTTTATAAAGTCATCAGAACCTTTTTGAAGCTCCATCCAGCCTGGGTTTCTGTCTGTAGTAGAAGTTATTTTATATCACCTGCCCTGCTTAGTGACTTCAATCCCATAATTGTATTATCATTTAATTTTATAATCACAACATCATCAGTCAAAACCATCATAAATCCAGGTCACTGACAGTAGAGTGTCTCAGTGTGTCTGGACTGAAGCAGACAGCCATTTTATCTGTTTACTTTTCTGCCAACGAGATTAAAAATTCACACCTGTGTGTGTGTGTGTGTGTGTGTGTGTGTGTGTGTGTGTGTGTGTGTGTGTGTGTGTGTGTGTGTGTGTGTGTGTGTGTGTGTGTGTGTGTGTGTGTGTGTGTGTGTGTGTGTGTGCACATATGCGTGATGACAGTTGGCGGTGGCAGCAGTAATCTTCGCCCTGCGGTGCCTTCGAAGACGACACAGACAAAACAACACAGTCTGAAATAACTGACTGGGATTATACACAGAGAGAGAGAGGGAGGGAGGTGCAGGGGCTCATGGGAAGGAAAAAAGAGTAAGTAAGAGACAGCCTTTAACTGTCAAATATAGTCCAGTTTAAGGTGATTGGTAAAGGGAAAATCCTTGTTTCACATTAACGACCTTTAAATAACAACATACAACATCAACAGTTGGCTCCACAAATTCCTGAATTAATACAGCCTCAATCACTCAACATGTGAATAAAACCCTTAAAACCTCTGATGCTGTTACTAGTACAAATCATACTAACCCTCACTGTTTTAACAAAGAATTAACGCAGCATGTTCAGCCTCAATAATGGCTTTGAAAAGGAAACAGACAACTTGTTTTTCGTCAAGTCATTTTCTTTTCTTTCTTAAAGATCATTTTTTGGCATTTTAGGCCGTTATTTCTATAGGACAGCTTAGACTTGAAAGGGGAGAGAGAGGGAATGACATGCAGCAAAGGGCCGCAGGTCGGAGTCGAACCCGTGGCCGCTGCGTCGAGGAGTAAACCTCTATTTATGAGCAGATGAGCTAACCAGGCGCCCCGTCGAATCATTTTCACCAGTCTGAAGTTGGTTCACATGAACTTTCCAGACCGTCCTCACCCAGAAAACGACCCTTATAGGTTGATTGTTGAGCAGCTCCTAATGACCCACGACGAAGCGAGGTGACAAAGTATAAGAGCACCAAACCCAAAACTTTTACTCATTAAAAAGTCTGTGTCGTGGTGGTTGTTTTGGTGACAGTGCGGCAAGACTCTATAACTTACGAGTTATAGAACAAAGTGTTGCATTTTGCCCGATAAGAGATGTGTTGGATTCTGCTGTACCAACACAACTGCTAACGTGACAGGTGAGAGTGTGGACGTACTAACTTTGACCTTCCAGTGGAAGTTACGTAGGCAGCAACGAAATCTGAACACAAGTGGTCATCTGGAAACACATGATAGACACAAGTGTGGTCGGCAATGTGTCTCGGTTCTCCACTTGTGTTTTTATCCCGGAAACATTTTAAAACCAATCGTTTCTTATTACCTGATTAGTGTTGTGACGCTTTACAGACTCATTGGGGCGCTAATGTGCTACAAACAGCTCATAGTGGCAGGGACAATCAGAACACATGCTGTTTATAATTTTAAATATTTTAAATATTTATATTCTGCTCCTTTAGAGAAACAATGAGGCTGAAGTTTTCATGATGTTTTAATCAAACACCTGAGATACATTCACAGTGAAATAAAAATGTCCCACACTGAATGCACAAAGTATGAACATTGGAGGCTTGTGCGGTTTCATCTGCACTGTTTAACAAAAAGAATGGAAAATACAATCATAAAACGTTGGATTTTCTTTGCTTAGCTGAAAACAGAACCTGGACAAGTTTTGCAATCAACATGCATAGTTTGAATGTAAAACATACTTTAATTAAATGCTATAGAAATATAGCATTGATTCAATATATTGTACTGGAAGTAGCGGCATACAGACATAACAATCTAAAACCTCTCAGAAATGTTTAAGAGCTTTTAAGTTAAAAGGTGTAATTGTGTCAAACACTTTAAACTCAAAACTGAGCGTTGACATAAAGCTAGAAACTCTAGTTTGTCAATGGTAAAAAATAAGCACACACAACAACATGTGCAAAATAATTTTTACTCATTGTTACAGATAAAAACCTGACCCTGTTTATGGAGTTGTTCCCATACCGATACCAGTATCGGAAATCTCACAGATACTGCCTAAAATGCTGGATCGGGTATCGGCAAGTACCATGCCTCAATGGCGTTTTACATTAATCTTTATTCCCTTTGGTTTAGTTTTGTGATCTGGTCTGATCCAGTTCATCCGGTCAGGACCACGTATCTCCGGTCATGTGGTATCCAGCCGGGTCAGAGAGCAGACACTGGTTCTGCTGGCAGGAGGTGCGGTTTTTTGCATCGATGAGGAGCAGAGGAGACTGGGAGTAATGGCCGATGATGCCACTCACTGACGGGAAACACTACACACACACACACACACACACGATTAAAGTTTTCCTGACCAATCACCAACGTGACTTGAGATAGTCAAAGCTTTTTTAAGATGCACTTTCTCTAATGTCAACTAGGGGCTGCTAAAGACACTTCTGGCTGTGTCAAAACTATGGATGTATTAAACGATAACTACAAATTATCTTCCTCCCCGCATATTTAAAAAAAATGCAACAGAGGAGTTGGAGGGTTAAGGACTGTAGGAGGCCTAAAACTGATACTGGATAAATGCTCACATAGAATGTGTTAAGATGGTAAATGTAAATGTTTAATACTGAATTAGCATGCAGACATACAAAACTTTAATATGTTCTTCTACCATCAGACTCTCTACTGGACAGTTTGTTTCACTTTACAAGACAAAATAAACTGAGGACGAGGACTTTATCCTCAACTCTGAAACTGACTGCCTCTTAGTGTAAGTGTTTTTTCTTTACATAACCACACAAATGAAAGTAGTTAGCAAATTATATGCTAACTTTTGG
This sequence comes from Gymnocephalus cernua, assembly GCA_023631565.1. NCBI lineage: Eukaryota > Metazoa > Chordata > Actinopteri > Perciformes > Percidae > Gymnocephalus > Gymnocephalus cernua. The sequence goes on along the minus strand of CM042439.1, from coordinate 5,728,173 downwards.
CTTTTTGTAAGTTTAATGAATGGTCAATTTAAGTGAATGGGACAACGCTCACATTTTCATTTCAAATACAAAGTCAATACAGTTACATTACACAAACAGGTTTAGCCCATTAAAGTGTAAAGTGCAGGTTAACCACCACAACCAATTAATATGTAAATAAAGTGCTCAAAATGTATATATTTAAACATTTCTGGATACAGTGTTCGGCGGGAAGCCCCATACATTACAATGAGAGTGCTCAAAAGCACATAAAGCAAACATGGAGCTCGGATCTTCCGCATTGTTGGCCCATGATGTCACGATGGACTAGCAACAATTTGTTTGTGTTGTCTTAGCAACCGGTAGCAGCATGCTCGTTCATGAGCTTCTTCTCATGTCTCTTACAAGTGGCGAACTTATGAACTTACCATTTCATCATATAAAATAAACACTAACGTTAAACATTGTGTTGTTCCCGATCGTTTACATGCTTAGCTAAATAAACAATAGATGTATTTAGCTAGACAACCGAGAGACACACACACACACACACACACACACACACACACACACACACACACACACACACACACACACACACACACACACACACACACACACACACACACACACACACACACACACACACACACACAGCGCAGCAGGCAGAGGAGAGAATGGGTCATAGTCTTCTGCAGTGAAGTGTTCGTCGCATATAACGGCTAACAGAGGCAGCTGTAAAAACCGCCCGCTTCGTAGCCACAAACCTCACCCAGACACGAATCAGCTGTTTGTCCTTGGGGAACTTGTGGACTCTCTGCCCTATTTTTGATGTATTCGTACATCCCGCACAAACACAATAGTTTACCATTTTTGCTAGGTCTACAATATAACTGCTAGCCTACTAGCCATTAGACTAATGGTAACTCTAGTCCTGGAGTTCCGCTTATGATATCACGCCCGCCTAGTGGAAGGGAGGGGGAGTGCTTAAAACCACTGTAAAAAGTACCAACTTTTCATATTATATTCAGCATTTCGGTATAAAAAGCCATACAAAACAATGATGGGCGGCTCTAATGTTTATGTTTAATAAGCACATTGCTTGTAACCTGCAAACCTGCAATTTACACTTTAATAGATAACTTTACTTCTTCTGAAGGCCTCTGGTCAGTAACTTCATGTTTACCTCCTGGGATTTGAGTCCAGTTCCAAGCTGGAACTTCTGGTTCTGCTGTCTGATCTGGATGTTGTAGACTTTATCCTGATAGAAGACCATCAGGGTGAAAGGCTGATTGGCCAGCTGCCGGGTGCTGTCCCTGACCAGGTATGTCCCGTCCTCAACACACAGAATAAGAATAATACATGAGGGGTGAACGTCACAGAAAAACTGATGCTAAACTACTCCCCATATCTTTTGAGCCTATAGGCCTATTTGTTTACATTTAGTCAAATTATCTCCATCAAAACATTGCATGCAAAGTAACTAAAAAAATACCTACAAAGAAAAAAATTAATTTAAAGGAATACATAAAATGTTCTATAGGCTACTTTTATTTTACTTTTTCTTACCTTTCTGACTCGTTTTAGACATCCCTCTGCCTGACCTCTGGTCACTTTACCCACATACCAGCGAGGGTCCAGCTCCTACACACGATAGATATATATAAAAACATTATACTTACAGAGCAACAAACACAAAGACGACAGCACCACCTGCTGTTCACACTGAAAAACATCTTTAGCTATACACCATTAACGGCTAACAGGGGACCGCAAATTGTGTGCAGGTTTATAGGAACTCATTCAGAGTCTAGGACTATGACATGCTTTTAAAGTGCTCATATTATGCTTTTTGGCTTTTCCCTTTCCTTTATTGTGTTATCTTTTTGTGCATGTAATAGGTTTACAAAGTGAAAAAGCCCAAAGTCCCCCCCAAAGGGACTTACCATCTACAACAGAAAACACTGTTCACAAACTGCTCCAAACACTCTGTTGTAGTCCAGCCTTTACTTCAGAGACAAACGTCACTTTGTAACATGTTATGATGCTAGCTTGGCACGCCCTCATACTTTGCTTCTGACTGGCTAGTAGTCCTTACCTAGCAACTGCGCATGTGCGACTCCCAACAAAGATGGAACAGAAGTGAGATGTCTCACTCTGTAGCTAAAACAGAGAGCTCAACACACAGGGTGAAAAGAGGAGCTGCAGCAATGTGCAGTACAACAAAAATATGGTGTTTTTTGAAAATTAAACCATGTAAACATATTCTGATATAACCTCTAAATACAATTATGTACCTGAAAATAAACATAATATGAGCACTTTAAGGTAATGAGTAAAATGTGTTGACTCTCTAATTAAGACATTAAGTAATTTGATCTCTTTTCTTGGTTTGTTAGTATTTCAGCTGCATTGTTCTGCATCATTTGGAGTCTATGAATCATTTTCTGATTTATGCCAGTTAGGAGACCATTACAGTAAGTTAGGTGAGGAAAAAAGTGTGTTTGATGGATTTGGTGCCTCTGAAACTCAGAAATTTATACAAAGCTTCTTGTATTGCTATCTTTGTGAGGACCAACAGTTTTAAACCATTGTAGTGAGGACATATCTGCATTGTGATCAATTGTAATCACTACTGATTAAGAATGGTTTATAGACATTATTTACATTATATTATTAACATACTTAATTGTATTTATGCTGTAAAAATGTTAATTATTGTATATTTTTCTCTTTTATCAATTTCATTTGTCTTTGTTTTGTCTTTTTAATGTATTTGATCTAGTTTTAGTCTAGCTTTTATTCAGCTTTTTGATTTTATTGTATTATTATTAACTTTTAATAATAATAAAAATAAAAAACTTGTGTTAAAAATATTTTCAGCCTGGCCTATGTCTTCGTCTTGCTCGGATTACTGCTGCCATTTCACCAGCGGCATATAGGCCTATGAGGTAACCCAATTGCGGCTGGTTAAGATCCGCTTTTAAGAGGCGGAGAATAGAGGCACGCTCTGACTGGTTGAATATATAATTAGGCGCACTTTACGCATATCCTCCCACCTTTTTGGGTGGAACTCCAACTTTCCCCATGACCCTCCCACGAACGCATATTGAAAGTGCAACTTGTCTCTTCTCGCTCATGTGGCAGGCAATCTACGATTTTACCAAAGTGCTCCCTGTTTGTAAATAGCCTGCATCGGTTACGTCCGTCTTTGCGACCAATTAGCACCTGGAAACAGGAGCAAACTCCTTGATAAATCTAGCCCTCAGTCGTATTATTGTCAGCCAGCTGTGAAGCTAACCTGTATGAAAGGTGCTATACATATAAAGTTTGATTGATTGCTTGATTGACTGATATGTCAAAGGACTGTTTGAATGTTAAGAATTGATTTTAAGGTTCAGGTTAGAATTAAGAGCTAGGGAATGCCAATGAGGGTCCTCACGTGTAGAGACAGACAAACGTGACGTAAGTGTGTGTATGAGTATCTTTGGTTACCTGTGTGTGTCCTGTTGTGGCTGGAGAAGGATTAAATGACTGTCTGTCTGATCCTACGAAGCTGCCTCTTTGTTCGGCAATCGCTGCACACGCACACACACACGCACACACACACACACACACACACACACACACACACACACACACACACACACACACAGTACTTATTGATAGTAATATTCCTTCTGCTGGATGAAGCAGCTACAGAGTCTGTAGGTGACAGAGCGCCCTCTAATGTTTCCACAGGGCTGGCACAAGACTGGGTGGGGAGTTTTATGGTGGTATAATATCACATTAACAACAAAAAGCAATGTTGTTTGGTTTGACATAAAAAAAACAGAAAAAAATACCACACAGCACATCGAAGCTGTGTTAAACATACATGATTAGGCCTATTTGAGAGGCAATAAGACAACATACATTTAGTCAAAGTGTGTCCATTAACAGTGTGCTGAATGATCAATCAGCAGCTCCTGTTTGCAATGTACCCATGGATGTACAGACAACTATCACTGGGTTACTCTAAAACTGAAGAAAACGTTAAAAGATGATTATCAGGCAGGTTTTACAGCTTTTTTCCCTATGATTTACAATACATTTATTCTAGATGGACATCAGAGATAATGATATCCTCGGGAAGTGAAAGTCACACTGAATGATATCAATATGTGTTTCATGTCTATATGTTCACATTTTACTGAGTTATGAAAAAGAGAAGTTGGGAGAGTTTTACCTCATATTCACCTCTTGAACAAGGCAATGTTAATCCCGTTTGAATGAGGCTTTACTCTCAGCAAGAAAGAAAATAAGCAGACAATTTCCCAAAATGTCAAACTTTTCCTTTAATGTTTGTGTTTGTGTTGTTGTCTTCTTACCAGACTGCAGTTTATGAGGCAGAGAGCCTGTAGAGGGAATACTGGGAGGCAGACTGCTCAAAAACAAACAAAGGAAACAAATTATGCATCATACATGCCAGAAATAGTTGACTAAATGTCCATTTTTTTACTTACTTACTTAGTTACTTAGTACTTAGTTACTCCTAATACAGCAATTTAGGAGCTACTTTTAGCCTTAAGATGTTTTGTGAATACGGCCCCAGTTTAGGATTGTTGTGTTCTCAGAAAGCACAATTACAGTGTGGTGTGCACCATACCTGTCTCCTTGGCGTGAGGGGGGCCCGGGGAGTCCAACGCGGGGGAGGTGACCTTTATTGTGGAGGGGGAAGGTGTTGTGTTTAGGAGCTGAAAGATAGAGAAGAATTTAAAGAATCACTCTGATATTTTGGAATATACTTTTTTTTATGAAATGAACAATAAAAAAAAAGCAGAAAAAGAAATCTCACCTTCATCTGGTATTTGCTGATGAGAGAAAAGAGAGGAAGAAAAGGATGAGAGCTCATTCTAGACAAATTCACCATCACAATAAAACTCTGTCAGAGCAGAAACTTACCTCTTTCCTTCCATCAAACCTGTAAAACCAAACCACATGCAAAATCTGGTTATTATCAAATAACAAGCTGTTTGAACGGTTTTATCGTTAAGAACGGAAGTAAAACCATAAATAAGGTAAGTGTGTGTGTGTGTGTGTGTGTGTGTGTGTGTGTGTGTGTGTGTGTGTGTGTGTGTGTGTGTGTGTGTGTGTGTGTGTGTGTGTGTGTGTGTGTGTATGTCTGACTGACTGACTATGAATTCACACACTGAGATAATTAACTAATTGGATGAAAAGTCAAGTATGTTTGAAAAACTTCACAATTTAATTTGAGATGATTTGATGAATGACTTTTGTGTGCAGACCTGTTGGCAGTAGGAGGTCTGGCTGAGGAGTTGCTCCTGCTGACGGAGGTGGAGGACGGAGGAATAACAGGTGGTTTGGCCCAGGTGGGAGGATCGGGGGGGGCGTCCGTCTGAGACCTGTACACATTAAGGATTGAAGAATAGGTTCAGATATTTTTAGAGCCGTTTTCTCATATGAACTCCAGACAATATCCGACAAATCAGGTCCGGACATCGTCTGAAGTTTCCCTTTCTCACATGTAGCACACAACAAGAGATTGTCCGTGTCAGACATGTTCTCACCTACTGGAAATACTTTGTTTGGTTTAGGCGAGGGGTTGCACCTGGGTAGAGTAGCAGCCTATACTATGTTACTGTAACAGAGGAAGCTGCAGGTTCAGGAACGTAGTCCTAGGAACACATTTCTACGAACGCATTTCTACGACCCTAGTTACCAAACAAAACTGGCATACTGCCCAAGCATCAACACTTGAGATAGCAGCTACCTCCGAAGGCTTAAGGTTAGGGTTCAGGTTGAAAAACATATTACACCGCGGTCACGAAGCCGGTTCGTAATTTGGTCGGAAACAACCGGGTCTCTTGCTGTTTCTTGAATTTGTCTGATGATTCGGCATCAGCCCTTACCGACAGAAGTTCCACAATCGCGTGGTCTCTCGAGTTAGACATTTTTATTTTTATTATAATCACCCTCGTTCTTCACTCTCTTGTTTTACGGTTTCGCACCAACCACATGATAGAAACGCCATCAACACGCCCACTCGCTCGTTGTTAATTCTTCGGACAATGAGCTGCTCTATTCACGCATGGGCTGTATCAGACATTACACAGACTTTGTACACGGGACCTGGCAGGGTAAAGACCATTTGATGTCCGGTCCAACTGATTCGGGCATTTGCGTTCTTACATACAGCTAATCTGAGTAATGTCTAGATAAGTTCAGGGTTGCAGTGCATGTGTGAAAGGGTCTTATGTCTGTTTCTGCTTTTGTCTATCTTAATGCAATACTCTACAGATTACCTAACTTCCTTGACAGGGCACTTAGACCCACTTCAGTTTGCTTACAAACGTCACACTGCTGACTTTGATATAATATAGTTGAAGAGGAGCCACATGCATACAAGCCTTCTGAATAAAAATGGATATTATAAGTCTGTGTTGGAGTGATAATATTGTTTATGTAAAGTGTAAATAGAAGAGGGCCCAGCCCAGACCGTTGTGGTGCCCCCTTATTTATCCCTAATAAATATGATGAACACTGTGTCTGTTCTTACCTCCAAGAATGTGGGCCTGGCTGTAGGAAACAGAAATAAAATTAATACAATAATTAATTAAAAAATTACAAGTTACAGGGAGGTTTTCAGTGTTCGTGGTGATATAACAATAGAGTTCCTCAAGGTTCTGTTCTTCGTTTTGTTTTCAGTTTTCTATGTTACTAATATTATCACTTTGCACGTAATTTCTGAAATTAAACTACTGAAAAAACATCCTTCAGTTCCGATCATTTTCAGTATATTTACATAGATCCACCTGATAACTGCTGTTTGTTGTTAAATAAACTTTAGTTAAAAAGAAAACCTCACTTTGTCCACTGTGTTGCGATGAGGTCCTGTGGAGAAGAGAAAAATAAATGTCACTGTCATTAAAACATCAGCTAAAAAACAAGATACGTATATAGATGACCAATACATCACATTTCATTTAATTTAATCTTTTGTTTATTTGTTTGTTACATTATCATTGTGTGTCTGCCAGTAGAATTATGAAGAAGAAAACTTCATGCAATAAAATAAAGATGACAACAATAAAATCAATTGAATTGAATATTTAGTTTTCAACCTGTCCAAATTCCTTCTTTGTTTTATAGTTGTTTGTTTGCAGAGGTAGGCGATGAGGCACTGAATGCACCAGAAGTGTAGGTTACAAAGTTTTAGTTTTTTTTATATTTGGCAAAAAATATATTGATATATATATATTAAATATATTGATGGATTTTCTCTATGCATGTTATTTTTCATAGAAATTAAGTGAAAGCAAAGGAAAGAAATCAATCAATCAGCCATAGCTGTCCTTTAAAAAAAGCATGCAGGTTACCTCTGGCCGGGGACACGTTGGATCCCGAATCTCGGCCCGGTTTGTTGCCACGAAAGATCTGTGGCGGCCCTGGAGGAACTGAACACAACAACAGAATTAAAACAGAATAAAATTGTCTCCATTAATAGTGTGCTGAATCATGTACCCACAAATGTACAGATAACTACCAATGAATTACTTTGTTACTGAAGAAAACTTCAAAAACATGATGTTTTTCAAGTTCTGCAGCGTCTTTTTTCTATGATTTATTCTGGATGGACATCAGAGATAATGATATACTCGGGAATTGCAAGTAACAGGACATGAAACACATAATGATATATTTCAATATATCAATATGTGTTCCATGTCTGTATGGTCACATTTCACTGAGTTATGAAGACATGTCTGTTAACATGTGAACTTACATGTTCTTGCTCCAGTGTGTGGGGAGGGGTCTCTTCTAGCAGAAGAAGACTCTCCTGGCTACACACACAAACACACAATTAGAGGTTTAGTTAACTGAACTGGTCTTAACAGTTTAACACTAATGTTTAAATCACTTGAGGATTAAATGAGACTCACCATCCGAGGTGCAGACAGGGTGGATACTGGGGGGCGAGGACACACAGCAGGGGGGCCTCTGGAGGACAAATGGCTATCTACACACACACACACACACACACACACACACACACACACACACACACACACACACACACACACACACACACACACACACACACATATATATAGGTGTTAAGGCCACATTGAGGGGTAAAACATTCATTTGAAAATAAAGTTGTAATATTTTGAGAAAGAAATTGGTAATGTTATGAGAATAAAGTCTTAATTTAATGAGAATAAAGTCATAACATAATATTAGGGGGAAAAAACGGCTACAAGAATAAAGTTGAAATATTGGAAAAAAAGTCATAATATTGCTAGAATAATTTGTTTTAATTTAATGAGAATAAAGTCATAATATTTCAAGAACAAAAGTGGTAAGAGAATAAAGTCGTAATTTAATAAGAAGTGGAGATTTTAATACTGTGCAAGTAATAAACAGATGAAAGCAGTCTGTCTTTATGTTGATGAACTAAAGTTATGACTATATTTTCACAACATTAAAAAAATGTTCTCATGCTATTATCACTTAATATCTTTTCTAATTGTGGCCCTAATACTCATTATACTTTCAAGTCCTCGTGTAGGAGGTAAAACATCTGATTTTCTACCTTAGTATCCTGATTAACTGTAACTGCAGGACATTACCTCAGATAAATAGAGGAGCTGCACAACATAACCGATCAAATCAAATTAATGGTGCAAAAAATAACATCAAATGTCATATTTCTTTACTTTAAATGGTCCAAAACCAACTACAACATCATCTGTATGGAAAAAGCGTCCAGTAGTGAGAGTGAGGCAGCATCCTATCTGTTATTTACCGATGTAATCACTGTCTCCGATGGGCAGGGTGGGGCACAGCTTTTTAGCCAGGTCCTCTGGAGGTTCAGAGGGAGGGGGCTCGTAATCGTTGGACCCGTCGGGGTCATCGTTTGGGGACTCGTAGTCTCCCCCGCTGCCCTCCTCATCACCACTGAATGGACTCTCATAGTCATCTTCAAACTCTTCATCATCCTGATGAAGTGAAGGACAGACGGAAAGGTGGATGACAGAGAACACTATAGCAACCACCGTGACCTGAACACCTTGGCAAGCACTTGGCAACAACTTAGCAATCAGAACCATCTATGCAGCATATGTATTCTTTTCTTGTAAAACACCATCAAAAGAATACATTTTGGTTGCAATCTCTCGCTTTGGCGATTAAGCGATAATGTGTGATTTTGGATCTCTATTCCCAGAGATCGTGATTTTCCCGACACATTAACACAACACATAACACGCTACTCCTAAAATCGCAATAGTGTCAAAGATGGAAGAAAACTGGTCAAAAGTAAATGAAAAGAGCTAAAATAAGCTAAAACTAAAATAAAAAGATGAACTTACAAACTCGTCTTCAGCCCATCCCTGAACATCAGCAGCCATTTCTGCAAAGGAGAAACCAGCTCACAGATGAATATATTAATATCTATATATGTATACTTAAATTAAGATTAACTTTATTGACAGTATAACATATTAACATTATAATGTTTAACATTAAATATAAAATAACATATAACAATAATATACTAAATAATAAATATTGTAAAGAACTAACCCTAACCATTTTGACACAACATGAGGTTTGTGATAAATTAATAAAAGATAAGTACCTGGTTCATGATATTTGGGCGTTGGTCTGTGATGGTAAAACAGATTATTATTAATACTTTTGATCATGAACTTTACAGCTTCCAGGTTTAAAACAGTCAGCTGAATTACATAATCAGTAATATTGTTTAAAAACACAGTAATGGGTATTAACAGAAGTAGGCCTGCTACTTCACGGCATATTATTTTAAACCCTCCATAATATTCCTATAATATATCTGTCTAAACATATGTTGAAATACTACATTCTATTATGTAATTTCAAACAAAATATATATTTATAATTTCAAATATTTGAATATTTGTTTAAACATGTTCTGTACGTGTAGTGTGAAGCAACAACTGTGTTTTATAATGTGATCCTGGATTATATAAAAATCTGAATTACACCAAAACAGAAAGGCAGAATGAAGGCTTTTTAAGAGAGACCAGACAGTCAACACAACATACATATGTATGACATGAAATATATACTCTACCTTACAGAAAACAGCAGTATTGTATTTTATATTTAAATCAGTAAAAACAGAAAAAATTTCATGATAAAAGACAAGGTGAATGCGTGACTGTGGGCTCTGGGTCAGCCATGTTTGAAACAAACATCTTACTTTTTACCAAACAGGCCTCTCCTCTCCTCCTTCTTGCTGATTTCAATGCTGATCTTAGAGATCATCCTGAAGAGATAGAAACATAAAGGTTGTTCAAACTGTTCTTTATCAGTAACAATGTGATGAGCTGCTACACCCAATTTGCACTTGTGATTCCTCACAATTAAGTTTAATACCAGTGGTGTGACTTTTCCACTAGGTGAGGCTACAGCTCTATGGGTGGTCTTTTTCACAATGGGTATAGCTCTGTGTATTTTGTCCGTCTTTGTATTTTTAAACATTAGTATTTTAAAAGTATTTCTCATGTCACAGAAACCACTGACAGTGAATCTTGTGTTTTAGATATCGATAGGCAATGAGAAGATTTTATTGATGCCAAATGCCATTATCTATTCTGTTTATGGGTCCAATTCTTTATCGATTCCTCATCAATTTTCTGCGTGTGGAAAAGAAGTAGGCCTACACAAGTTTTCAGCGTCAGCACAACTGTTATATTATCTGAGTGTTATCTGAGTCTGAACACAGAGTAGATGATGTGAGGGAATATTTGTACAGCATTCGTTTTCATGTAGGTTTTCTTAGTCAAAGAAGAAATCTGTTCAACCTGCCTGCATGGCGCTAATGTCATAAACAGGATATTTACTTTTGGCAACGGACGTGTTGCTCGGTTGGGAAGCAGTGGCACTTGTGCGTAGAGAGTCAAATAGATTCCTGGAATTTAAGCCCATGTTGCATAGAAAGATGTTTCAGCCCATTGCTGGTGTTTTCCACCCTCACTTGAAAGTATAATTTTACAAGCAGCACTGTCATCTTTCTTCGTAAAATGAAGCCACCTTTGGACCGTTTCTTCCTCTCCACCATGACTCCTTATTGCTAAGTTTCCAGCAGCAAAATCGCATGAGTTTGATGTAATTATTGTAATTGTGAAACTGTTAGAAAAACCTGCCAGCATTGATAAAAGGAATTGATAAGCTTTTTATTTATAGTATCACAAATACTTCTCCCTTTATCTCAACTACTTTTAATGGTTTCTGCTAAATACAGACATTTCTGATACTTTGATTGAAATTGAAATTGCTTTGTGTTTAAAAGTTTCCAAAATATTTCTTTAATTGTTCAGCGAGTAATTTTTCAACTTTTGGGATTATTGGTGTAATATAAGTCAAAAGGGTCTCCACATTTAAAATAGTTGTGGTTATGAAACCTTTAACACTTTTAATAGACACATTTACTCTTCAGTGTTTTTTTTAATAAGAGCAGTATCGAACCAAATATATCTTTAGCCTTCTACTGGTTTGTTAATTGTTTAGCATGTGTGGATAACAGTCAAATCTCCAGACAAAAATCAGTGGGTGTGTGACGGTAATGATTAATAGTTTCTCTGAGCTATGAATCAGCAGTTGGTCTGTACTCACGGAGCGTGAAGTTTGGGGAATTTCTGGAGGTCGTTATCACTCAGATTCTACAAAACAAGAGAAAACTGTGAAGTTGTGTTAAACAGGACGTGTGTTTATATCATTGTGAGGACATTTTAAGGCCGAGACACACTAACCAGACAGCCGACTGTTGGCAGAAAAGGCAGTTGGACTGATCAGTCGGCTCCCTGAGGTCCAAAAAGTGCCTCGCAACACACCGGAGCGACGCTGTTATGGAGACGTAATACGTCGGTGCTACTCTGTATTGTCGCCCAAAAAAGCAGATTGAACGAATGCGTCACGTGAGTCTGGTTTCTCCGGAAATTCAAAGCCAGACTGTCATGGCGGCTTGTTCAGAATATGATCTCATATTTTACTAAAATAGTTCACCGAAACATGTTTCTGAAAACATTTTAAACGAGAAATAGGCCATGCAGTTGCTGAATCGGTCTTCATTTCAGATCGACAAGGGTCAAGATTTTCGTCAGATTTTGAGAGACTCTAGTCACGCTCATCCCGTTCCTTGTTTCCGGGTTAGCACTCTACCAATCAGATTGGTCATTTGAGTCCAACTGCCGGCAGTGCCCATCCTCCAACTGACCACGTCAGGTTGGCCAAAATTAACACAGTTCTGGAATTAATAAATTGACAACAGCTCCTCCGACGGACGACGGCATGGAACACACCGAACAGACTCGAGTCACTGACCTCGCCAGACTGTCCCACGGCCGATTATCGGCCTGGTGTGTCAGGGCCATTAGAGTCTTAACCAGACCAATCAAGAGCTAACGCCTTACCTCCTCCTTTGCTTCTCTACATCCTTATGTTCTCTTTAACTCCTCCTTTCCTCCTCTACATCCTTCTGCCCTCCCTACCTCCTCTTTAACTCACCACAAATCTGGAGCCGCTGATGGAGTTCTTCATCACCACCTTATCACAGCCAGACAGACCCATCTGCAAACACACATTTCAAACATCAGTGACGTAGCTCACACAGTGTTAGTGTGGAGGCAGCAGGAGTTGAGCCCTCAACTTCAGCAGGGTTACTGCCTTCATTCAGACCAGATTTATTGAGAATTAAAGGTTTTCTAAGTATTTGCCTCATCTTTCCGCCGCGGCTTGCTGGTCTGGTGTGCGGGATTTGTTGACCGCCAGGGCGGACGGGCCACCATGCCGGCCGTGGGATGTGCACTAGATCACAGCTGTGTTTCTGTGTCAGGCAGTGGCCCAATACTCCAGCACTACCGGTCAAAAGTTTGGGCTCACTGAGATCAGTTGCATTGTTTTTTAAATCAGGGCAGCAGTTTTCAGATTACATTATGTGTTTACATAATTGCAAAAGGGTTCTTGACTGTTGTAGAAAGAAGAGGCTGATCTTTAATGCAATATCTACATTGCCCATTATCAGCAACCAATCCAATTGTTTACTAATCTGATATCATTTTAAAAGGTTAACTGAGAAAACATTGGAGAACCCTTTTGCAATTATGAAAACTGCTGCCCTGGTTTAAAAAAAAAATGCTGGTACTCCGTCTATAATGGGGTGGAATGGAAATTTCTAAGTGACCCCAAACTTTTGACCGGTAGTGATTGTGTGTGTGTGTGTGTGTGTGTGTGTGTGTGTGTGTGTGTGTGTGTGTGTGTGTGTGTGTGTGTGTGTGTGTGTGTGTGTGTGTGTGTATAGTATATATGCCTATATGCCACCCGCAAAAGTGGCTAGTTAGAGGGACTGTGTTACACGCCACTGCCGAATTCTACCTGCATTTGGCGGGCGCTAATGTCAAGCCCTGTATGTAGTGTAAGGCGTAGTTTTGCGGCTGCCATTTTTTAAAATCTGGGTTGAGTAAATAAAACAATTGCGGTAGCTATTGACAGTAGATTCACTATTTCAAAATGGCAGGTTTGTGCAGGATGTTGCCCTGGTGCTGAATCTCTCTGACCAATCAGCAGTCTGTTTTAACTCCACCGTATACCGGCTCAGTCCTCTTGGAACCTCAACCAAGTTGGTACCAAAGAAAGTACCAGATGCTGAACCGAGCCGTACCATGCAGTGGAAATGCGGCATAAATCTCTATCAGTATGATGTCTTCCTGTCTGCAAACTAGTTTATACTCTGACAGAGGAGCTTCACTAAAACTGGATGATGACACAGCTAATCAGCTAGCTTCCTCCATTTTGGCTCTCCGTTCCCTTTAAGATCAGCTCTGTCTGGGCGGCTTGTTATTGGTCAACAATGCAAATTCTTTAGTCAAAGTTCAACAAAGTTGAATTTGACGTAAATACTCACGCCGAATGTTGTTGTGACTGTAACTATTGTCTAACTGTCTAACTTAGTTAAATGATTTCTGTATCCAGAAATAAAGAAAGAAAGCGTGAAACAGTGAGAGTATCGACGGAGGTCTCACCCTCTTCAGGTAGTCTGCCAGCTGCTGTGGGCTCCACCCCGTCACCTCCACCCTAGACGGCCCTCGGTCAGAACTCATCCTGTGTCCTCAAAGACTTGACGTCCGCGCAGCTGATGTCAAACCAAAGACTTTAACGAGAGGAGACCACCATTTGAGTGGATGACGATCACCTCAAGATGTATTTGTATTTTCCCAGTCCTGCTGTTCTTCTTCAGGTGGTCTTCAGTTGGACGTCCACACAACAGCAGACAGAAGGGCCCTGCTCGTCACCACTCCTTCCTGAAATGCAAAACTAAACTTCTCTTAAAGACTTGTAGAAAATAGAATAACCGCCAGACGTCGTCAGAAAGTTTTACTTCCTCAAAATCAACTCACCACTTACTGTCTCTCCAAGAGAAGAAAGCAGAGAGAAGAAAGCAAAGTGCAGGCAAAAATGTCACTGAGAAACCAAAATGGCTTCCTTCTTTCTTTCTCTCTCTCTCTCTCTTCCACTCTTTCTGTGTCTATGTCTCTCTATCTATTCACCTCTCTTTCCTCCCCTCTCTCCCTCCCTCCCTCCTTCTGTCTCAGAGGAAGTGACTGTGCAGAGGGGGTGGGGGGTGAAGGCGGCATCCTCCTCCCCCCACCTGACCACAGAGCGGAACAGATGCTGCAGTTGCACCCACTCGCTGTAGCTGACAAGAAACTCGACACGGTTTAAAAAAAGAAAAACAAGAGAGAAAGCAGGAAGTTACAGACTCTGGATCAGTTTGAGAGTTCAGCCTGATATCTGCAGCAGCACTGAGATCAGATTAATGGAGTTGTCTTCATCTGTAGATTCACAAAGTGCATTAACATGTTAAACTGCAACTTAGGTGAAGTTTGACAATGGTGAAAAGTAACTAAGTATATGTACAAGTACTGTACTTAAGCACAAATTTAAGGTACTTAAATTTCTACTCCACTATATTTATCTGACAACTTTAGTTACTTTACAAATTAAAGAGATAGTATGGATCTGTCAAAGTGGGGTTGTATCAGGTACTTATCCAGAGTATAAGTACCTACTGCTAGTCTCGCACTGCCAGACCTATCTCCACGGCGCTGTGGAGGAAGGTCTGGCTAGCCCACACAACATTCTGGGATAGGAGAAAAACATGCTCCTGTTTATTGGCATTTTTTAAAACCAATCACAATCGTCTTGGGCGGTGCTAAGCGCAGGATGCAGCAACAGTACCGCTGCGGAATAGCCTTGGGAAGGAACTTGTTTAGGTGGTGTCACTACCCGATGTGAGTCAAGAGTTGCGCATGCGTCACTTTGCGACAAGCAGGTAATGGAGCTTCGCAAAGGACAACTTGTGAGGCTTGTTCAAGTTATACAGATATAACGCTCACGTTTACACTTGACTCACATTGGGTAGTGAAATCCATAAAATAATAAACTTTTCTCATTACAAACAATAACAGAAGATGGAAATAATTTCAAAACCGTTCTCAAAACGCCATTCAAGTGACAGCCTTTGTTGCATTTGATTGCTAACTTGTAGCCAGTAGTGAACAAACTTCGTTGTGTAGGTCCATTTGTATTGTATTGACATTACAGAAGTCTCTCGTTAGCAGTTTGCAGCCGGATCCGGATCCCTTGGCGTTATGCCGTAAACCGTTTAAATCTGAGCATGCGCAACTCTCATCTGCACTCGACTCCCATCGGGTAATGACACCGGAACGTGCACGTAGGGAAGTGAGCTCTGGAATTAAAATGGCTGTTGAGCGTGTGATGAAAATTTTACTTAAAGCTTTAGTGTGTAACCTTTTGATATTAATGGATGTCTGTTATTTTCAAGCCATTGCCAAATGAGTTGCTACAAAGCTAATTAAGACTATCAGCTCCACAAAATTCTCTCTGTATTTCTGACTATGTTCAGAAGATTGTGGCGTCCGGCGACTTTCATGCGCAGAAACTTGAGTGAAGATAATTACCTCTTCTGAAGAGTCCATCATGTTTTTGTAATCCTCCGTGTCCTCGGTGGCTACTAGCAACTGCGTGGGGGCAGTGTTGTTGTCATTACTAAGAATTCCTCATGGGGGAGACAGAAACTACGCTCTATAGCTTTAGCTTGTCAGTTCTAGCTCGGAGGATGAGTTTAGAAAGCCAACACAAAGAAACCGAAAGGTGAGGGACATCCGGCCGAAGATGAGGGACATCCGGTGAAACTGGAACTATCCTGTAAATGAAACGTCGTCAATACAGACTACGTATAGTAAATGGCGGTCGGCATGCCCCCAGTTTGGAGAAGCAGGCTGGAGTACCAACATGGAAACTAAGCAATGTACTGCGGTAGACTGGGGCAGCAGCTAAATGTATTTTAGCCACCTAAAAAAAAATCAATATCAGTTTACATGAACGCTACATTTAAAACATTTTCACCACTCTACCTTGCCGTCAAACAGTAGTTTTACCTTGCAGAACACAGGAGTTGCTGATCTACCACTGCCTTGATCGGTTAGTGCGTTTGTTTTGTTGGTTCCTAACCCTTTAAAACACCAGTCACACAATAACACAAACTGAGCGGTAGACCAGCAACTCCTGTGCTCTCTGCGGTAAAATAGCTTTCTTCAAAAGGACTCTGGTGGCTTTGACGAGAGCATAGTCTTAAAAAATATTTTAAGACTGTCAGAAGGAAAAACCCTGATGTACTTCTTTTTTTGGCAGCTATGACGGGTGTGATGTGACTAATGAAAGTCTGATAACAGCTCAGACGAGACTCAACACATTATTCACAAACCTTTAGAGCCGGCGGTTCAGCTTCACACTGCGTCTAATAAATAAATACATATGTAATATATGTTGCCGTTAGTCACAACCGGAACCACACAACTGCATGTGACAATGCTGCATGTGCTCTGGTGTTTCCTCGGTTGCACACAGGCATCTGTTTTAGAGACAATGGCATACATTCAGCTGTTGGCTACGTTTTTGTTTTATTTGTGATGCAATTTTTGGGATTTCAGGATTTTTCATTTATTTTGATTAGGACAATGCACATTAATCAACATTTCTGTAAATGCACCAGTGTGAACCAGTTGGCTAATTTTCAACTGTTGTCCTAGTTACCTAGCATGCATGTTTGCATGTTTTTATGGTGGGAGGAAACCCACACAAACACTGAGCTATGTCATGCTATATTTATAGTTAACATGTTTTTATGACTGCAGTCCATAAAGAGATCATAACATACCATATGTTCTCTTATATGATGCTGGTTATTTAACACGTGTACCCATCGACATTTCCTACATTTGAATACATTTCACTGCATATTTAAAATGCAGACTGAAAACATCTTTTCTCCGTTTGATTTGTTTCCTGAATTCTGTTCTGTTGATATGAACTTTTAATTCCCGGACATCAGTCCTGTTGACTCTGAGTTGAGAGATCGGCCCTAAAGGCAACACAAAAACACAGATGAGCCTATGGCATGTTTTTGGTGCGTTTACTGACACAGAGCTAAGTATAACACAAATTGGAGAACAACCAATTAGAAACAAAAATGTTTATTCAAATCTGACTTTTCCAACAAACTCATGTTGATAATGATACTAATATAGTAACTACTGTCTGACGTTAAAATTAAGATTTAACAAGTTAAAATTCAATGTGTTGACGTTTATAGTTCACTAAGTATTTTTTTAATGTCAAATGCAGACATAATACTCAGATTCTTGATATAAAAAAATTCAGTTTTTAACTAACTTTTTCAAAACCCGAATTTGAATCTTTGCATCAAAACTTTTGATTTTAACTTGTTAAATGCATTTTTGTATGAAGAACAGCTTCTTCTGAAGGTGTTGCTAATAAAACAAAACATTTAATCTGAATGAACTTGGAACGGCTCACAGTCAAGACGTCTCGTCAACTTAAAGGAAACCGCTGCAGTTTTATTTTTGGTCCAACTGCCCATCATTTCTCTCTCGGCTCAGAAGTTTTTGAACACAGAGATTACCCCAAACATTTAGAGCATGTTCACATTCATTTTCATGTGCGTCTCCGGCAAGAAGTTGCTTAATTAAATGTGGTCAGAACTGACAATGATGGATAAACGACCAAAAATAAGAGCCTGATTGTAGATAAAAAAAAAGAAAGAATATTTTAAATATAAAAAAAAATATTTAAAAGTCCGAACCAGGGCGATGAAAAATGCCAGGACAGTGAGCCTGCAGCAGGACTTGCTGCTTTCAGAGTCTGGTTCTGGTCTCAGAGTCCAGCTGACTGAGAGGAGGAACCTCTGTCCCGAGCTGCAGCACGTTAGTAAGTCTTCTTAACCGAGCCAAAGCCAGAGAAACCCATCACAGCCGCCATTTCATCGTCCTCCTCAAAGTCCACGTCCTCCTCTGCCCGCCGTTTCCTCTCCTTCTGCTTCTCCTTCTTGTAGGCCTTTGCCTTCTCCTCCTGAAAACACAGAGGACATCGGCCGTCAAGTATGCATCATAAAACCACAACTCCCCCAGGGCCTCCACTTCCTGTCCGCTCTCCTCCTCACCTCCTCACGCAGCTCCTTTATGCGCTCCTCAAAGTGGTACTCCTTCTGCTTCTCCTCCATCTTCTTCTTGTTCACCTCGAAACGTTTCTTCACCTGATCCAAAGACGAGCGTTCGACTCGCATCGACATTCCCAGGTTCCTCTGGTCTGCTCACACACACACACACACACACACACACACACACACACACACACACACACACACACACACACACACACAGTTACACATCAACAGACACTCATTTGGTTTACTGTCACTTAATCTTTGTAAACTCACGTTTTTTGCCGTTAATGTGATCCAGGAAGTTGATGGAGTCTTTCACGACGCAGTCACAGACGTTACAGTAGTAACTAAAAGAGAAGAAAACAGCCATTCAGAGTGAGCCAACAGACAGACCGGTGTGATAAAAGCTTAATAATTAAAATTTTCAGTTTTCTTATGATGTTGTTACTTTACTCTGTCAGATCATGAAA